>NQII01002427.1:176698-196085 GCA_002778355.1 Clitarchus hookeri | reverse complement strand
ATGGAGGGGGAGGGGGATTGTGGCAGCGACGTTCTACTTACTATATGCGCCACGTGTCAATTTGGTAACGACGGAGGTAAAGTAGTTCCATGTCTTACCGCAGAATTAAAAATATTGGGTAAACATTTTTGAATATTAAAATTTTATCTTTTTCTTTCTGTTTTTTTTAATGAATATAAATGTAAGAAATATCAAACATCTTAAATTATTTACTTCTATATACATTTCATAGGTTCACTTTACCGACGCATACATAAGTAGTGAGGTCCATGGAAATATTAAATTTACCCATTATGGAATACAATACAATGTGGATACCTGTAGATCTTAAGAAGGACATTCAAAAGTGCTAAGCTTATTTTATAGAAGTGCACTAATACTTTTTAAATTGTAAGCGTAAAATTTAATGCAAATACACATGGTCCATATATATTTGTTTTAATATATATTTTATGAAAATACGCGAATTTAAATTAAAAACTTGGTTTTCATTCCACGTGCAGTATGTTTTCGCCTGAAAAAGACATTAATTTATAAATTTTATTGCTTTTTTACAATACTTAATGCATATCTTAAAGATACGAAAAATATTCGATATTATTTTCTCACTGTACGGAATGAGGTGAACATCTTTTTAAATATACTGCAAAATACCATTGCGTATTATTTTTCACAGAAAAATGAATTAAAAAACTTATATAAACTATCATAAGTTCATGTTGTAATGACTGTGAAACAGTTAAAATATTATCTGTTTTTGAATAAAAGATATTTATACAAATCTATATTCGCTGAAGGTTTTTAATGTTCTCAAAAGTAACATTTTTATTATTGCTCCATATTTTGTCGAAGTAAAAATGTATTCAATCTGTACAAAGTTTTGATTAGAAAACATATCTGAATGGAGACGATATCGGAAGGCTCGTGTTGAAGAAGTGCGCCACGTTGGCCCTGAAAGAAGATCGAAATCTTGAAGACGTCCACCCACAGTGCATTCTGACGGGTTATAATCCACGACTTCAAAAAGTTAACAAAAGTATGTCTACAGCTTGAATAAACACACTTCATTTTCGATACTTAGTAGTGTGGGAGCCTACCTGCTTGTAGATATACACCAGCGTTCGTTTACCCTTCGCATAATGCAGATCACAGTGGCGAGCGTACCAAAGAAAGGCCTATTATTCACACACAGTCTATATAGGAACATTAGCGGTGTGACAATGACTTGACATACTCTCCTTTTTTTTTAAAATGACTACACAGTGCCAGGAAAGTTCAGTGTTTATGTCTTTCCTATTAATTATTTATTACATGCAAGTGGGGCAATTTTTTACAGTTATAGAAATGTAGTGCGGCCACAATTTATCCTTACGCCACAGCTGCTCTGCCAGCGAAGAAAACAACTTTTTAAACAAATGTCGTATGTAAAATCTACACTTAAATTTTCCTCGTATTCCCTTCATACAAGTTGCTAAAAAGAAGAACCAATATAGGAAAGGAAATATTTGTCTAAGNAAAATTTTCCTCGTATTCCCTTCATACAAGTTGCTAAAAAGAAGAACCAATATAGGAAAGGAAATATTTGTCTAAGCCAAGTTGCGTAGGAATCGCACTGAAAATAAATTTGATTTAATTATATGTGTAAGACTTATTTAGTAAGTAATTTTTTCGATAGTCAATATATACATTCTTATAATCAGGAAGCGTGTGAAGAAAAGTTACAGATAATTAAAAACAGAATTTTTTTATTTTCCTCTTGTTTTAATCCCGATACCTAAGGAGGAATGACAGAAATGGTTAGTTATGTCTGGTAACAGTTTAATAATGAAATTTAAAAATTGAGTTGAACAACAAGTAGTTTTTTTACTGTTGGAATCAAATTTTACGTGTCATATCGGTAGTATATTAACGTTAAAACGAATTAGTACACTTAATCATAATATTGGATAAATGACTGAAATATCAGTGATTATATTGGAGTGAGTGACGAGATTTGGGCGACTCTTAACAGCGAGGTCTTGAGAACCGATGAGGGTGATTGAAGTGAGTATGGAGCATGGCCGGAATGAAAAGCTGGGGAAAACTGGAGATCCCCAAGGAAAAACGCCGACTAACGGCATCGTCCGGCACGATTCCCACATGCGAAAATCCGGGAATGACCCCGGTTCACCTTGGTGATAGGCAAGCAGGCTAACCGCTCAGCCACCATGGTCTCGATTATATTGGAGGTAGTGTCATTATCGATTTTTTCCGACTTGAAATGGTGGAAAAACGAAGACCATTATTAATAATCTGTTTGAAGCGTTGGAATTCAATTATTAATCAACATCTTAATCCATATTTTTTACTAAAATAGTCTGCAATGTTTATATGGCAACACACGCGAAGAAATATTTCATTCAATTATATGGCAAAATAGTTTCAGGTAAAAAAATTAAAAATTTTGCCGTATTTCCGGAAAAATTCAATTAATTTTCTCCTAACTTTGCATACCATTAGTGGATGCCACGTAAACTTACATGATTTAATTGGCTCAGACAATGATTTTCATAATGGTTGCCATATATTTTGATAAGTTTTTCATATCTTTAACCAAATTTAACCACATTCAACCAATAATTTTATGATAATAGTACGTACTCGATGCATCGTATACAGATTAGGGCAATTTTGTAGTATAGAACCCATGCAGAGGAAAGGAGGATAATTAGTTTTACCTGTAACTTATTGTTTGTATTTTTACAAGGATATCTTAGGAAATTAGTTGCCAAAGATTTTTTTTTAACATTGCGACTAAACTAGAGTAGATTTCACAAAATCTTTAAAGTGTAAACTTATTGTGATTTTGACTAGCAAGCATTGAAGACTTCAAGTTTATTATGAGCTTTGAGTTACATAAAATATTTAGCATTATTTTTTTAAATAATGTGTTCCAAATGTACAATATTTCTGCAGTACAACAACAAGAAAATCTGTGGTAACTAGTTTCCCAATATTTCTTTGTAACACGCACATACATTTGTTATTGTGTACATGAGAATCCAGGCATATACAGGATTATTCAGCTATGTTATTCACCTCAAATATTTTCCAAACAGTTGAAGATATCGAAATATTGATTTCTATCTCGGAAATTGCACTAATGTGCTTATAACTCGTCTGTTTACTTTTTTTCAAATTGTAATATAGATATTTCTCTCAATATCATTACATAATATTAAGCGACGTGCAGTGACGTGATTATTTTAAAATCTGAGATAACAATTTGAGCAATAAGCGGGTTTTCATAGGTATTTGCATTTGACTGTAGCTGTGGCAGGATAGGTTACGTTATCCGCTGGGAGACGTTGCATAGGTGAGGCATGTGAAACAAACACGATTGCTCGGTGAATTAATTGCAATCTACCTACGAACATAAAATTAAACATACGTTTCATTCGTCTTTAAAAAATAACAACAATGCCAACAAACAAACTTTCGCACACGCTTGTTACCTGTGTCACTGTTCCACTATCGCGTGCGTCACCTGTGTGGGAACACTCCACTGGACTTCCCAGCGGATGATGCAACCTCTACCTACCCCGCCACAACCACACACCTCCTTACATCTCAAAAAGCGCTGGTCGAGTATTCATAATAATCATGTCACTGAACTGGCCTCTTAATAACATGTTATGATATCGGGAGAAATGGGTATATTCCCATTTTAAGTTAATATTGATATCTCAGTATTTAATTATATCTCTGAACAGGAACATACGGTATGTTATGAGCTCTTTTAATAAAATTTGCGAATTCGAAATCAAAATTTTNTTATATCTCTGAACAGGAACATACGGTATGTTATGAGCTCTTTTAATAAAATTTGCGAATTCGAAATCAAAATTTTGATTTACTTAGCTGTTCGGAAGATATTTAAGCGGAACATCTTATCTCAATAATACGTGGATATACCTTCATGGTCTCTATTCTTTAATGATAATATGTTTCCATTGCTTCTCTTATTATTATCATTCTGAGTATTCGGATATTGGATATTGTGCTCAGTATGTCAAAATCTACGATGCTTTTCTTTTCTATAGCATGTTATGTTATGAATGATTGCTGGTTTTTATATTGTAGCCTCTGTTTATTCTTTGAGTCTTATTGTTATTCTTCTGCATGTTTTTCCTTGTACAGTTTTCCACAAGGAGAGAGAACTTTAAATACTCTTGTTAAATCTTCAACTAGAGCTTCGTCCTTTGTTGATACCACGATGTGGAAAAATTCGTCAATATGTCTCTTGACTGTATCTACATTATCTGTATTAATTATGCGGGCCAGCCGGTCAGAGATTAAATTTAAGTGTGGCTACCTAACAATGTTCTTGAGGTGTTATTTTTCCTATTCATGTGGGTTCTTGTCTATTACATTTGTATGTCATTTCTTAAGTATAATTGGTTTAAATAGATTCTGTGGGGCGTATTATGCCTTTTTAAATTGGTCGTTAGTCACAGACATTTCTCACCCTGTTTATTAGTGTCTAAATAAAAGTTCTCTTCTGTGAAGTCGGGTGGTGTGAGCTTGTGTGTAGTTATTTGCCAATATGCGTTCATTTTATGTAGACTGTGTATATCAAAGTTTTGCTCCCTTATTTGTACTCCAAGACATCAAATAAGAACAGTTTTCTTTACCTTGAAAATTTTAATGGTAAACTGAATGCTTTTTAAGTGCCCCAGAAATTTTTGTAATGCCTCTTCTCCACGACTCCAAATAACAAATGTGTCGTTGACAAACCAGTCCCAACAACTGGGTTTCAATGGATGGTGTTCAATGCTTTCTCTTCAAATTTGGTAATGAATATGTTGGCCAGTAGAACAGAAAGAGGGTAGCCCATCGCAGTACCTTCTTACTGTACATATATATTCCCCTGGTTAGTAAAAGAAGGTCGNTTATATCTCTGAACAGGAACATACGGTATGTTATGAGCTCTTTTAATAAAATTTGCGAATTCGAAATCAAAATTTTCATTTACTTAGCTGTTCGGAAGAAATTTAAGCGGAACATCTTATCTCAATAATACGTGGATATACCTTCATGGTCTCTATTCTTTAATGATAAAATGTTTCCATTTCTTCTCTTATTATTATCATTCTGAGTATTCGGATATTGGATATTGTGCTCAGTATGTCAAAATCTACGATGTTTTTCTTTTGTATAGCATGTTATGTTATGAATGATTGCTGGTTTTTATATTGTAGCCTCTGTTTATTCTTTGAGTCTTATTGTTATTCTTCTGCATGTTTTTCCTTGTACAGTTTTCCACAAGGAGAGAGAACTTGAAATACTCTTGTTAAATCTTCAACTAGAGCTTCGTCCTTTGTTGATACCACGATGTGGAAAAATTCGTCAATATGTCTCTTGACTGTATCTACATTATCTGTATTAATTATGCGGGCCAGCCGGTCAGAGATTAAATTTAAGTGTGGCTACCTAACAATGTTCTTGAGGTGTTATTTTTCCTATTCATGTGGGTTCTTGTCTATTACATTTGTATGTCATTTCTTAAGTATAATTGGTTTAAATAGATTCTGTGGGGCGTATTATGCCTTTTTAAATTGGTCGTTAGTCACAGACATTTCTCACCCTGTTTATTAGTGTCTAAATAAAAGTTCTCTTCTGTGAAGTCGGGTGGTGTGAGCTTGTGTGTAGTTATTTGCCAATATGCGTTCATTTTATGTAGACTGTGTATATCAAAGTGTTGCTCCCTTATTTGTACTCCAAGACATCAAATAAGAACAGTTTACTTTACCTTGAAAATTTTAATGGTAAACTGAATGCTTTTTAAGTGCCCCAGAAATTTTTGTAATGCCTCTTCTCCACGGCTCCAAATCACAAATGTGTCGTTGACAAACCAGTCCCAACAACTGGGTTTCAATGGATGGTGTTGAATGCTTTCTCTTCAAATTTGGTAATGAATATGTTGGCCAGTATAACAGAAAGAGGGTAGCCCATCGCAGTACCTTCTTACTGTACATATATATTCCCCTGGTTAGTAAAAGAAGGTCGNTAACAGAAAGAGGGTAGCCCATCGCAGTACCTTCTTACTGTACATATATATTCCCCTGGTTAGTAAAAGAAGGTCGAGGTGACATATTGCTCAGCTAGCTTTACTGGTATTTTTCTGAAATCGTTTTACCTAGGTATTCGAGCAAGGTCTGGGGGGTCTCTTGGTCTGGTACTATGGTAAAGAGGGACAAAACATCGAAACTGACAAGAATATATCGATGACGAAGTGACATTTACTTCGGTTTCTCCACGAAACGGGAAGAATCCTTCACTTGAGAAGTTGGAGTCGATATAGCTTGTTTTAAGAGCTTGTTGGGGTATTTTCCTAGAATATGAGTTGGGTGAACCATAGTATGGGGAGGGACTGGTTTATGTATTTTTGGTATGCCATAGCATGTAGGTGTACTGGGACCCTTTGCGATTAGTTGTGTCTTGACTTAATCCTCGATTGTTGCCTTAGTGATACGTTTCTTGGTGGGAGAAGTATTTCCGGATGATGTTTCGACTTGAAGGGTAACAGGCAAGATCAGGCGGAAGCTCCGTGAGCTTGGCTTTATAATCTTGGGTGTTCATCACAAAAGTAAAATTTCCTTCGTACGTCCTGAGGACTTTATTTTTCTTTGTTACTGCGGAGTTCCTTCAGAGGTTTTCTTTCCTCGTGTTACGTTTTCTGGCGGTGTTATTTTACTTCGTGTAATATTTTCCGTGTAAAATACTGTTTTTCATCTGCGGTAGTAGGATTTAGGTTTTAACTGGCAGTCTCAGTCCTTCAAACCATATCTTTTGGAGGTAGTATGGCTGGTGTAACTGCCTGATTGAATCACTAACACAGGATAGAGACATTGGCCTCAACCAATGGTTTGTCTGATAGATCAACCAACACTCTGTCGTTGTCTAATGTGGCTCGGATTGGCTTTGCGTAGAGGTTTAAAAAATCATTTGCTTTTTCTATTGTTTGCTAGAAGGACGAGACTGCTACCAATTCAGTAATTCTGTCAAGAATGTTCCACAAATAAGGCGACAGTTGTTTTGACAGTTGTAGGTGTATGTTTAGAAGATTTCTGACAATGAAATCAGTCTCTCGTCACTTCGCCACCATACTAAGTTGAGACCTTGAAGATGGAAGCTGCAACGACTGCCATGACGTCAGAAAGAAAATACTTGTTGACTGGCTAGAATTCGGAAACCAAGAACACATTGAGAATGGCCGCAAAAGCTTATGATGGATTTTGTTTATATTTTATGGTATACCTTAAAAATTGTATAAAAAATATTATTTAGTAATAGACAAATAGCTTTCATTTAGATTTTGGCAATATCCTAGCAATAAAAAATCGTAATTTTTTTAATAAATTTCATATTACTTGAAATTTAAAAAAAAAGTACCCCTAAAACACTATTCGAGCTAAATTTGGTAAGAATCAGTAAAAAGTTACTAAAATAACTTCAACTTTATAAATATTTTAGTAGCACTCTCTTCCGTAAAGGCGGATGAAAATGTCATTAATAAGAAAAATTTAAGTTGTTTATTATTTGGTCTTACAGAGTTTTAAGCATAATTTTGTGTCATCGCATTAGATATTCCACATCACAATAAAATATACTTGGAAAAACATTTTTTTTTGTATTTTTATTCCTCTATGATTTCCTATTTTCATAGCAATATACGCGAACTAAATATTTTAAGAATCATCTTAATTGTAACTAATTCAACATATTTACAATACATTTTGTATGTCAGTACATATTAGAATTGAAGAAGAGAAGGATCTATCTAATTAAATATAATGTCCAAATAACCAGCTTCGTTTCCAATTTTCCGAAAGTTAGGGTTATGGATAGTGAGATACAAAATGGCACGCAAAAATTTTGCGTGGCCTATATTTTGGACGTAATCATTTGAAACGTCATAAAGTCATAATATGTAAGTTTAATTTTGCATATACCACCACATCTTAAAATTTTTGACAAAAATTTATGAATATTTGAATATATTATTTTTATAATGCCACACCATTTTTATTACACAATATTGTTTGAATAATGATTATGGTTATTGAGATTAAATGTCTCATTAAAATTTTGTCTGGTCTGTACTTTGGACCTTATCATAGCGACCGTAAATCACGACAATCTGGTTTCCTCACGAAACACAATTAATTAATTTTGTTTGGTAAAATTATATGCAATAGCTTAAAAGTAACAGTTATATTCGTACAGGCCTTAAACACAGGCATAAACATACAGGCAGAGATCAAATTCATTTCCCAAGGTTNGTAACAGTTATATTCGTACAGGCCTTAAACACAGGCATAAACATACAGGCAGAGATCAAATTCATTTCCCAAGGTTTTTATTTACGGAGGGTAGTATAGTGTTTTCATAGGTATGAAATTATCATCCGCTTCAAAGACACGTAGGCTTCAAAGTCCTTTAAACTAAGCTAAATAAATTATCGTTTTACTTATTCTCGTAGATATGAGGATAAAACTACGTTAATCTACATTATTGGATTAGTTGTCCCAATATTCTGTAGATACAAATAAATTAGCACTCCGTCGATTATTCAATGCTCGGTGTAGTGTACGTCATAAAACAAATATACGGTATGAACAATGTTGAATTTCGTATGTCTTCCGTTTAGATTAAGAAAACTTGTCTTAATTNATAAAACAAATATACGGTATGAACAATGTTGAATTTCGTATGTCTTCCGTTTAGATTAAGAAAACTTGTCTTAATTTATTGACATATTGATATAGCTAAATAGACTGTTTATGCATGAGAAGTCATAATTTCTTACCTTATCACGACTAAAGTCCTCAATTTAATTTAGAAATACTATTATAGTTATAATACATATGTTTTTGGTAATAACTGAATAACGCCATGGTTAAGTTTTCGTTAAATTGTGGTCTTCGGTGCACTGAAAAAACGGTTTTGTGGCAACCAACAAAATTTTATCGGTGGCCACAAAATTCTTTTGTTAATACAGACATTACAAAAGACTTTGTAGAATGCAAAGAAATTTTTGCCATTCCATTATTTAGAGGACACTACAAAATGACGTTTGTGGTCACATACAATTAAAAACAAAATTAAATTTTGACAGGAGCGGAATTAGTACCCAGGACATCTCACATGCGAGCTCAGTGTGTTACCGATGCGCCATCTTGCTCGACGTTAATGTATTGTCTGTGGCATGTAGATAAATTAAGTCTAATATGTGGCACACGCGACAAGGTCTGCACTGTGGAAAGTTAATTATCTGGAATCATTTACGTGTAACATTTACTTATTTAGAAGAAAGGTGTGATATAAACGACGTTTGTATGGATATCCGTCATGGGTTACTTCGTAACCTGGTGCAAATAAACGAACACGTAAAAGTATGGCGTGGTGGCCAGACTGAAGGTGGCCACTTCGAAATTTGCTAGCAAGAGCACACGTGCAGAATATAATGTATTCAGTTTTGCGGTTGCAGCAAAATTTTACTGCTGGGGATGATACTAATAGTATTGCTGCCAACTATATGTTTTGGTGGCAGCCAAAAAAGTTATTGTTTATAAACAAATATGTTAGTGAACACCAAATAGCGTAAGCACCTGTCAATATACGTGTTATTGGGCACCACAATATGTTTTTTACCAGCATCAAAATTTCGCCTTGGAAATTATCAAACAAAAAGATTTCGTAAGCACTGACAAATCTTCTTTCAGTGTTGCTCAAACATGATGTGTGATAAGTCGAGGTTCAATCACCTTATTACAGAAAGTTGCAGAATATAATTAGTAACTACGAGATGTAAAGCGCTCTGTGAATAACTGAACTCATCGCCTGTAATATTTCTTTAATGTATACGTCAATTAATTTTTTTTTGCGTGAGCATAATTGATGTGTTGGCAAACCGTCTGGAAACTATTATGCGCATTTTCTTCCGTAATGAATTGATGATTTAGCGCAAACTTTATGTAATCAGACCAACGTCAGAAGCACTCGCGTTCTTTTTCCTCCACCGGAAACGAGTGCAAACGTGCGCATTTCACGCGCGGATGGTTGCAAAACAAAGCTGGGCTGCCACAGTAACGAATGAGCGAAGAGGGGTTGTGAATGCTAGGGAGGTAATGGCGAAGTTGGAAGGTGTATGTACGTGTGCAGGTATGCCAAAACTGTAAATTTGTCAACGTAATTAAACTAAATTAACGAGATTGCATCTCTGATCCCTTTCCCCTTGTATGTGACGAATTGAGGCCATTAGAGAGCGTTTAATCTCACGGTTAGCGTATTGTTTCGCACCCCGTTCCAACTCCCTTACGAACGGACACATCAAATGTGCTACCTCCCTCTCATATTCAACCCTCGCCCCATAGAAATGAATGTTGGTGTATTTCAAAATGCTCCCTTTGCCATGCGTGTCATTATATATTGCTCTTGGCTGTATTGTTTAAGCTGCTGCGCATTTAGTTCTGGCAGAAAAAAATCTAAAGAACTAATAGAGTAGGATGATTATGTATGACAAAAAATATACGTTTTCAATAAATAAAAAAAAGGGTTTTATTTCTTTCTGGTATTGATGTACCTTGTCTTAGCGTGCCTACTTCTCTGATATAGGGAATTTGGTAGGCTTGGTTTTCATATCTGCCACTACAAGCCGATACGGTGAGTTAGCATGATAATAAAAATAAATGAAATAATGCGTGGGCAAAATATGATCATTGAAATGTTAGATCTTAAAGTTTTCTTGTGTAGGCTAATCACTTGATGTGCACAATCAACGATATGGTAGCCAAGGTATATGTTGAAGGGCACAAAAAATGATTGGATTAATCCTGTGATATTTACACTGTAATTAAGTTGGATGGAATAATCTTGGAAATATGCTGTTGAAGTGTTAGATATTTTACCCCATGATTAGGAGGGAGGGGAGTGCGAAGGCCGAGTTTGGCTTGGCCAAACCTGCTTCAGTGCAGTATATGGCGAAGAGAGGTCATCTGGTCCTGCTCTAATACACCTAAGTTATTTTTATAATAAACACAAATGATTACAATAGTGATGTAATCCAATATGGTGGTTCTAAGGGACCGAGTAATCGGCAGGCTACTAAATCGAGGTGGAATGGCAGAGCATGAATAAAATCTAATATGATGGCCTGGTGACTTAACCAAGCAGGAATGATAGGGAATCGAAGGAAGATTACTAAGAAAATACATCAAATATGGTGGGCATGTTATTTATAACAAAGCCCGAAAGAAAGGTGTTGACGACGACTCGCCTGGTAGCTTAGACAAATTCAGTTTGAGATATCTTACATGGAGTGATAGAGCATAAGTGCGTGGAAAACATGGTGACGATGTTATGTAAGATGGCGATAGTGATGAAATCTAAGCTGGCTGATATGGAACATTAAAGCATGGATAAAATACACGATGGTGGATGGAGCACATTTGGGAAGGAATGACTCAACACGATGGAAAGGTGACTAAGCGAAATGAAATCCAAGATAGCAGTCGATGTCAATAATGTAATTTCTACCTCAATGTTTGTGATATTTTTATTTTATAATTTTTCTAGATTTATTGGATTAATGGCCACATAGGGTAAAGGTTAAGATCATTGCCGTCCAATGTGGTGGTGTGGGTAAAAAATTAAATTTTCCACTGACTTAAAAAATGCATNAAAGGTTAAGATCATTGCCGTCCAATGTGGTGGTGTGGGTAAAAAATTAAATTTTCCACTGACTTAAAAAATGCATTAACAAATTTGTGAGATTTTCTAATTATTTTTATGATTTGGAAGGAGGGTAGAGATGTGGAGAGGTGTTAATACAATGACATTGAATGGAAGTGGGTCAGTCGTCTGCTGGACACAATGATTAGTGGGGCCTCTGGAAATGGATGTTTTAAAATACGTTTTATAAAAATTTATTTANTCGTCTGCTGGACACAATGATTAGTGGGGCCTCTGGAAATGGATGTTTTAAAATACGTTTTATAAAAATTTATTTATAGAGTAAAAAAAATTATTTATTAATTTTTAAATAATCTTGTAACTTTTTGTAATTAAAATAATAGTTTTAGTGTTTTTTAAATTTTTTTGGATTTTTTTATATTTTCAAGGTCAATAATCAGTAGGGTGAAGGTATAAACTCAAGGTCAAGGTCACTGACAGCCAATATGGGGGTCTTAGTCAATTATATAATATACTTGTCGAATTTTATGAATTAATGCGAGATTTTACCATGTTTTCTCTATTGTATTTTTCAAGGTTGTTGGAGACAAGTTAACTGGCATCCAACCTGGTGCTTTGAGTCATCAATGTCATGTTTTCCTCCATTTTGAAATTAATTTTATATTATTTTTTTATTATTCTGGATTGCATTGGAATTTTTTGGCTTCAATGTCATCCAAGTTCACAGAAATGGGTAAATGTCAAGGGTCAAGGTCATCGACATCTTACATGGCTGACAAGATGGACACCAGCCGGCTTGGCTAGCCTCGGTCGTGTTGGGAGTTTAGCCGCTTTACCCGTCATCGAGCCTCTGACCTCCTGTGTGTACATCTTTAAAAATAATTGAAATAATTTTTTTATATATTTTTATAATTTTTTAGAATTTTTTGGAATTTTAGGGAATCTAGGTCAACCAATGTCACAGGAATGGAGTCAATGTCAAGGTAACAGAACAGGTCAAGGTCATTCAGATCCAACATGGCGGTTGTGTTACGTAAATGTAATATTTTCCTACGTATAAAATTTATTTTTAATTTATTAGATTTTTTTGCGATTTTATTTTGGCTCAAGGTTATGCAAGATCACAGGTATGTGGTCAAGGTCAAGGATAAAAACGATTCCCCCAAATCCTTCCAATGGATGATTTTTGCAAGTAGGAGGATTGTTTTTTTGTAAAAGAGGGGATTGGATCTTTTTGAGGAAAAAACGGGAAATTTTGAGGAATAATAGGAAAAATTTTATTTGAAAAAGAAAATTTTAAGAGAGAAATGGTTGATTTCAAGAGGAAAAGGAAAATTTTAAAGGAAAAAGTGAAAAACGGGAAATTTTTCCCGCCGCCTTACTCCTATCCCGGATCCCGTTATGCAAAAACCATACGTAATCATTCTACATTANGGAAACGAGTGCAAACGTGCGCATTTCACGCGCGGATGGTTGCAAAACAAAGCTGGGCTGCCACAGTAACGAATGAACGAAGAGGGGTTGTGAATGCTAGGGAGGTAATGGCGAAGTTGGAAGGTGTATGTACGTGTGCAGGTATGCCAACACTGTAAATTTGTCAACGTAATTAAACTTAATTAACGAGATTGCATCTCTGATCCCTTTCCCCTTGTATGTGACGAATTGAGGCCATTAGAGAGCGTTTAATCTCACGGTTAGCGTATTGTTTCGCACCCCGTTCCAACTCCCTTACGAACGGACACATCAAATGTGCTACCTCCCTCTCATATTCAACCCTCGCCCCATAGAAATGAATGTTGGTGTATTTCAAAATGCTCCCTTTGCCATGCGTGTCATTATATATTGCTCTTGGCTGTATTGTTTAAGCTGCTGCGCATTTAGTTCTGGCAGAAAAAAATCTAAAGAACTAATAGAGTAGGATGATTATGTATGACAAAAAATATACGTTTTCAATAAATAAAAAAAAGGGTTTTATTTCTTTCTGGTATTGATGTACCTTGTCTTAGCGTGCCTANAATATACGTTTTCAATAAATAAAAAAAAGGGTTTTATTTCTTTCTGGTATTGATGTACCTTGTCTTAGCGTGCCTACTTCTCTGATATAGGGAATATGGTAGGCTTGGTTTTCATATCTGCCACTACAAGCCGATACGGTGAGTTAGCATGATAATAAAAATAAATGAAATAATGCGTGGGCAAAATATGATCATTGAAATGTTAGATCTTAAAGTTTTCTTGTGTAGGCTAATCACTTGATGTGCACAATCAACGATATGGTAGCCAAGGTATATGTTGAAGGGCACAAAAAATGATTGGATTAATCCTGTGATATTTACACTGTAATTAAGTTGGATGGAATAATCTTGGAAATATGCTGTTGAAGTGTTAGAAATTTTACCCCATGATTAGGAGGAGGGGAGTGCGAAGGCCGAGTTTGGCTTGGCCAAACCTGCTTCAGTGCAGTATATGGCGAAGAGAGGTCATCTGGTCCTGCTCTAATACACCTAAGTTATTTTTATANCAAACCTGCTTCAGTGCAGTATATGGCGAAGAGAGGTCATCTGGTCCTGCTCTAATACACCTAAGTTATTTTTATAGTAAACACAAATGACGAACTAAATTGAAGATCTTGATGGTTAAAGGACAAGATCATATGTTATAATCAACGATTACAATAGTGATGTAATCCAATATGGTGGTTCTAAGGGACCGAGTAATCGGCAGGCTACTAAATCGAGGTGGAATGGCAGAGCATGAATAAAATCTAATATGATGGCCTGGTGACTTAACCAAGCAGGAATGATAAGGAATCGAAGGAAGATTACTAAGAAAATACATCAAATATGGTGGGCATGTTATAACAAAGCCCGAAAGAAAGGTGTTGACGACGACTCGCCTGGTAGCTTAGACAAATTCAGTTTGAGATAGCTTACATGGAGTGATAGAGCATAAGTACGTGGGAAACATGGTGACGATGTTATGTAAGATGGCGATAGTGATGAAATCTAAGCTGGCTGATATGGAACATTAAAGCATGGATAAAATACACGATGGTGGATGGAGCACATTTGGGAAGGAATGACTCAACATGATGGAAAGGTGACTAAGCGAAATGAAATCCAAGATAGCAGTCGATGTCAATAATGTAATTTCTCCCTCAATGTTTGTGATATTTTTATTTTATAATTTTTCTAGATGTCTTGGATTAATGGCCACATAGGGTCAAGGTTAAGATCATTGCCGTCCAATGTGGTGGTGTGGGTAAAAAATTAAATTTTCCACTGACTTAAAAAATGCATTAACAAATTTGTGAGATTTTCTAATTATTTTTATGATTTGGAAGGAGGGTAGAGATGTGGATAGGTGTTAATACAATGACATTGAATGGAAGTGGGTCAGTCGTCTGCTGGACACAATGATTAGTGGGGCCTCTGGAAATGGATGTTTTAAAATACGTTTTATAAAAATTTATTTAAAGAGTAAAAAAAAATTATTTATTAATTTTTAAATAATTTTGTAACTTTTTTGTAATTAAAATAATAGTTTTAGTGTTTTTTAAATTTTTTTGGATTTTTTTATATTTTCAAGGTCAATAGTCAGTAGGGTGAAGGTATAAACTCAAGGTCAAGGTCACTGACAGCCAATATGGAGGTCTTAGTCAATTATATAATATACTGGTCGAATTTTATGAATTAATGCGAGATTTTACCATGTTTTCTCTATTGTATTTTTCAAGGTTGTTGGAGACAAGTTAACTGGCATCCAACCTGGTGCTTTGAGTCATCAATGTCATGTTTTCCTCCATTTTGAAATTATTTTAGATTATTTTTTTATTATTCTGGATTGCATTGGAATTTTTTGGCTTCAATGTCATCCAAGTTCACAGAAATGGGTAAATGTCAAGGGTCAAGGTCATCGACATCTTACATGGCTGACAAGATGGACACCAGCCGACTTGGCTAGCCTCGGTCGTGTTGGGAGTTTAGCCGCTTTACCCATCATCGAGCCTCTGACCTCCTGTGTGTACATCTTTAAAAATAATTGAAATAATTTTTTTATATATTTTTATAATTTTTTATAATTTTTTGGAATTTTAGGGAATCTAGGTCAACCAATGTCACAGGAATGGAGTCAATGTCAAGGTAACAGAACAGGTCAAGGTCATTCAGATCCAACATGGCGGTTGTGTTACGTAAATGTAATATTTTCCTAGGTATAAATTTTTTTTTTAATTTATTAGATTTTTTTGCGATTTTATTTTGGCTCAAGGTTATGCAAGATCACAGGTATGTGGTCAAGGTCAAGGATAAAAACGATTCCCCCAAATCCTTCCAATGGATGATTTTTGCAAGTAGGAGGATTGTTTTTTTGTAAAAGAGGGGATTGGTTCTTTTTGAGGAAAAAACGGGAAATTTTGAGGAATAATAGGAAAAATTTTATTTGAAAAAGAAAATTTTAAGAGAGAAATGGTTGATTTCAAGAGGAAAAGGAAAATTTTAAAGGAAAAAGTGAAAAAAGGGAAATTTTTCCCGCCGCCTTACTCCTATCCCGGATCCCGTTATGCAAAAACCATACGTAATCATTCTACATTAGATTACGGGACAGCTATTACAGCTTACTTATCTTTCTTAAATTTATAAAACACTCTCTACAGTACGTTTCTGAATGAAAATAATTAATTTCATTTCCGTATTTATTCAACTGTAACATTAAAAATGTTTTTGGTAATTGAAGTGCTATAGGTTATAATCTAAGTGATATTTTCCCCTTAATAACATATTAGTTAACATAGTAGTTTTTTATAAGACAGTACAAATTAATGGCATGGAACTTAGAAATACAGTTTAGTTAAAACGTGTTTAACAGGTTTTAAAAACATGAATACCTATATTAGAAGGCGGCGTGCTAGAAGTATATAAAAAACATAATTTTTTATAGAATCCAAACAAGTACCATTTTAAATGCCCATACGTAAAATGGAAAATATTTGAGGTATTTTTCTAATGTTTATGAAAACCATGAATACAACAAAGGTAAGATTTATGGAAGTACAGCTGTAAAATTTAACTTGAAATATTTGGGTAAAGAAATGTTATCCAAAAAGTAATCTTTACATAAGCCATTATTTCTAGATGTGTTCTGAGTGAAGGGCTTCATAAATGAGAAGGAAAGGGATGTAGCGCAAGGACGCCTTTGCTGACANATGTGTTCTGAGTGAAGGGCTTCATAAATGAGAAGGAAAGGGATGTAGCGCAAGGACGCCTTTGCTGACAGGATGACCTCTTGAAGACTCCGAACTGGCAGAACACATGTTATAATTAAGAGGGTGAGGACAAATATTGAAGCAAGTTTACAACGATGACTATGGCGGAGGTAACAGGCGCTGCACTTCGGTCACGGCAGTGTGCAGATCATTTTGCACATTGTCATCCACGCACGGTCTCAANTAAAATTTAACTTGAAATATTTGGGTAAAGAAATGTTATCCAAAAAGTAATCTTTACATAAGCCATTATTTCTAGAGGTGTTCTGAGTGAAGGGCTTCATAAATGAGAAGGAAAGGGATGTAGCGCAAGGACGCCTTTGCTGACAGGATGTCCTCTTGAAGACTCCGAACTGGCAGAACACATGTTATAATTAAGAGGGTGAGGACAAATATTGAAGCAAGTTTACAACGATTACTATGGCGCAGGTAACAGGCGCTGCACTTCGGTCACGGCAGTGTGCAGATCATTTTGCACATTGTCATCCACGCACGGTCTCAAAAGGTGAACAAACTGCAAACACTCGCCATCACCGATGAACTGGCATGTGTCCAATTTTGCTCCATATTATTGGAGATGTTCATGAAAAANAAAGGTGAACAAACTGCAAACACTCGCCATCACCGATGAACTGGCATGTGTCCAATTTTGCTCCATATTATTGGAGATGTTCATGAAAAAATTTAAGCATATGAAGACCTTCGGTTGCCTGATGAGGCAGACTTACTGCAGTACTGTCATTACGGTATTACTAGAAAGGCTCGTCCTTACAAATTAGCTGCCCCTGCATAGTCTGAATTTAGCAATTTAGCAGTACTGCATGAAATTACTACGTTCGCGATTCGCTGCGATTAAGCTTCATGGTCCAAATGTATTTATTCTCCGGAAAATACGCCTTAGTGGTGTACTATTCAAGGCGTGTCAGCTACAGCGATATCGATCTCAAAAATGTATTGTTGGTGTCGTAGAGTACCACCAAAATTATTCTAGGTACAGTTTTGCCGTTTCTTTTTCAAACTCTTCAAACTTGGAAGTATGTATTTTGTGCCCATAAAGCACTGAAAATAGCTTCTACTAGCACCTGGAAATTGTTATGAGATTTATGTCTATTCCAGTTATCCGGGACGAAGTGTCAGTATTTGCGAAATATCTTATTCGTGTTGCAAAATCCTTGTTTCGGGTTTTGTATTGAAAAGTATTTCTTTATATCAACTAGTTATAAACATTTAAAACATATCGGTTAACATGCCAACAAATGGCAGGCCTTTGAAAACAGTATTTTTCAATATCAAATTAAAACTATGGGAACTACTTGCGGGAGATATCACGATAAATGTCAAATGTTGTTGATCTACAGAGCCTGATACACAATTGAAAACACTTTTAAATATTACACAATATGTATTTTTTGCTACATTATACCATNATCTACAGAGCCTGATACACAATTGAAAACACTTTTAAATATTACACAATATGTATTTTTTGCTACATTATACCATCCACGAACAATTGTGTACGTTATTTTATGCATTCAAATCAATTATAATACGTGTAACATGTACCTAGTGCAAGTATGGAGCATGAAGGCAGCCATTAGAAAGCTTCTTTGATAACTCTTCAGTTCTGATTGGCAAAATGACGCCACCGGAGGTAAATCACTCGTTTAAATACAGCTGTTGAATATGACTTCATGAGTGCTAGCTGTCGAAAGAAGTCAATATCATTACCCTTAAAAAAAATTTCAACTTTTTGGTCAGCCTTTGCGTTGAAATACTCATTTGTGCGCCGTAGCGGGAAGTCGGTGCACTAGCCACATGCCCACCGTGGGCGTTACACTTCGATCTTCGACTTAAGTGAAGGTTATATTTCAGCTGCCAAGTATTTTCTTTACATATTTTCAGATGTCCAAAGATAGCTGACGAACTGCACAAAACCATAACGTATAAATTTTCACAATTTCCGCCCATGGCCATATTAAGGTCTGCTTTAGGACTTTTTAACAATATATGTATCCATAATCGATCTTATTATTATTATTTAACATTTTATTGAAATGTATTTGTTATTCATTGTATCGCATATTACGTTTATTGCACAGTAATATTTTGTCGCTACTTCGTTTAGCCCTTTTAAAACTGTAAAGGAAAATATATACATATAAAGTTTCGTGTGACGGTTTAGGAATTTTAGAGCGACGCTGGCCCAGAACCCAACCCCCCCCCTCCCTCCGAGCATAGCCAGGCGACACGTGGCATGAGGCAGGTGGTGGACCGCAGCCAAGTGTTTTGCTGCGCGTCCTACTGTGTAGGCCTCCCTACCTCCCCCCTTCACCTACGTATGCCTCTAGCCTGCCGGGAGATCAGTGGAGCGCAGGGATTTCTCGA
>NQII01002427.1:0-174425 GCA_002778355.1 Clitarchus hookeri | reverse complement strand
GCCGAGGGAAGAGTTGCGTGAAGGAATCGCGAGAAGACGTGAGCACGAGTCCGAACCGCAGTCCCGGGAGACGGCAGCGGACCTTCTTCCAAGGCCTACCACTTCGCCGGAGCTCATTCCCAGATGACAGCCTACCAACACTCACCACTGAGTTAAGTATAAAAATCGTCGCCCAGAGAAGCCCCACTCAACCACGAAGTCGCCCCGTGAATACGAGTAGTCAAATTAGGTACCACACCTCGGAAGGGCTGATGTATGTAGTACTTGTGTAAACTCAAGACAATATATTCGTCCTTAACAAATGAAACAGTACAAGGCTTCATTATTACAATACCCTCAACCTCCAAGCACATTATAGTCTGTGCCTGGAGGCATTAACCAAGACACTATAAGCCACACTGTCTTCCACAGTGGCGGTATAGCGTCAAATGTATTAAACCTCTTCATATTGATATATTAGGTTACTCGATAAAAGAAAAGTCTTGATCGAAATGAAAGTCAAAACGAACGAGCACCCAGTCTAACGAAAAGANTTAGGTTACTCGATAAAAGAAAAGTCTTGATCGAAATGAAAGTCAAAACGAACGAGCACCCAGTCTAACGAAAAGACAGAAAACTTAAGACGATGCTGTAGACGAAACTCATATCTCTTATTTTATAACGTGACTTCACGTAGTGGCAACTAAATGAAAGATTGTAGTGAACATTCATACTAATAGGGTTATCGTGAATTTTATTCTGCTCATATTTCTTCTCCACGCGACATTTTCAATAGGTAAACTTAATTATTTGGAACTTTCTGACAGGACTATAGGACTTTGAATAATATTACACTGCTGTAGGAAATAATCAATTGACTAAGGGTATGTTACTAATTTATGACATAAATCGACGATGCCTTTAAATTATTACTTTATCGCACAAACGTCGTTTATAGTTAGAAACATTTAAGCTTCGCACGTCCAATGCTCGCTACCAAACCGCGAACTAATATGTCTATGAAACTCGTCCACCAGCTATTTCATTAGTTTCACTTCACATTTCCAACGGAAACAGCAAACGCAAAAATATTTTTACTCCTATGTAGAAGAAACACAAAATTAGCCCAATTTTGTAAATTATCTAGGTACGTAAAAAATACAACACGTAAAATCTTTATTTGGTAATTTTAAAAAATTGTTCTCGGGGAGAAAAAAAACCATCCAGCGACATGCCATGTCACCAATTTTGCAAACTTGTAAGTCGTAAATGTCCCGCTATTACATCTGAAAACAAATTTTTATATGCATAATTGATAAAAGCAACGTTTTAGTAATGGATCTATGAATTTAAACTCCATTATTTAATAAGAATAATATTTTATAAAATGTTAATCGTGTAACTATCACTCTCCTGCTATAGGCGCTGAGAAACCTGAAAAATGTGAAACACAGTGGAGTTAAAGTAAATAAATAACACACACTTAAATTCTAAGGTACTTCCTCCCAAGAATAAATCAAGACAAAACTAGGGCCCATGCATGTAATTTAGCGCTTAATAGACCATAAACATTTTAATAACTTTAATAATTTGCAATAAAACATATTTCACAAGTGTTAACATAAAAAATTAATATTTTATAAAAAAGTTAATATTTTTGTATTTGCGTTGTAAAATTCTTTTCAGTTACTTTATACAAGTGAAGTACATTTTTCTAGCACTTACTAATTTAATAGAGTTCTCATCATTTTTTATTATATTTTTTACGAGATAAATATGATTTTAAGACATTATAAAAGAGAACATTTAATTTCATTAATATTAAAATTATTAGGTGCTATTATTATTATTAAAATGACTTTAGTAAATGATTTATTTTAAGAAACAGGCAAACATGTTACATTTGGAGTAACACAAACCTTTAAATGATTGTGTCAAAAAGTGTGAAGAAACATTTAATTATCTATAAAACCAATTTTTTTTATTAATTGCCTTTACTGCTCACTACCTATTTCAACAGTTAAACATTGCTTTTAACAAGAGGCTCTCNTATTTTTTTTATTAATTGCCTTTACTGCTCACTACCTATTTCAACAGTTAAACATTGCTTTTAACAAGAGGCTCTCTACCCGACGTGCTATCAGAACTTTACAACTATTAACATATCTGTGTAACACGTTTTATAGGAATAATGTATATTAGTGACCAACACGATTATAATTTGATGCTGCTTAAAATTTTTAATATATGTTGAAGATTTTCGGCTAGGGTGAAACCCACGTTTCCTCAATTGTTCTGTCTCATAATTCACCTCGTGTTTAGAGGGCATCAAGGAGTAGATAATAATTTAGAATCATTAATTTCATTAGCGGATACTATCAGTTATATTATTTTTATATGTAGGACTCTATTAACACGACATAAACCAGATACCTGACGCTAAGTCTTCGTTGGTGTTTAAGCACCTCATTTAGAATTAATAGTTGCAGAGAACTTCTTAGTTCCAGACACATACTGCGACTTACAAAGAAGAAAAGTAGTAACCAGTTAATTTCCAAAATCGTTTCTCCATGCAAGTTTCAAGTCAACGGGGCAAGAATCTGATTCACTTCCCCACTTATCTTGAGCGGATCTGCATTGAGTTAACAATAAGGAAGGCGGAGTTTGCCAAGCCACGATGTGTTGTGGTCACTTGCCTTTCAGGTCACCGTGAACTCCTTTACGCCAGGATACTGATTATTACAAAATTTTGCTCCCTATAAGAAGAAAAAATAAATTTGAATTGCACTGCAGTTCATAAATCCTAGAGTTTATTCGGAAGTCAGGAAAAATAATAAATTGCATAAAAAAAANTTTGAATTGCACTGCAGTTCATAAATCCTAGAGTTTATTCGGAAGTCAGGAAAAATAATAAATTGCATAAAAAAAATTACGGATCACTTGCATATAATCCGTTGCAAATGTTTGTTTCCTCTCCAAACATTGACAACATTATCTTCTTTTTTGCGCACACGATCCATTTTTTTTCGACAGGTATAATCTCTAAGGGAACTAATAATATTAGTTTGTTTCAGGGGAATCAAAATAAACCCTCCTCATAGGCCTTAAGAGGTTCACCCTCTGGCGGGTATCAACATTGCGTTGTTCGTCGTTGTGCCAAGCATTCTCATCCGTATAGCAGGCCCAAAGGGAGTCCATTACCCTCGGCCGGGCATAAACGCTGCGCGTATGATTTTTATAACGAAGTTTCCCTTGTAAAGCCAGAGGCGAATAAAGCAACAAAAGCTCCTCNAAACGCTGCGCGTATGATTTTTATAACGAAGTTTCCCTTGTAAAGCCAGAGGCGAATAAAGCAACAAAAGCTCCTCTTCGCCCACATCACTCCTCCATTCACCAACGTTCTCTCTGTCTCTCTTTCTCTCTCTCTCAGCCACTTTTTCCTCTAACGGAGGTTATTTATTTCGCATGAAACAAGCGGGGAAAACGAGTTCTGAAAAGTCATTTATCAAGCGAAACTGTTGCTTGTGTCGCTAATGTTTGTGTATTAATGGAATTGTGTACACTGATGGGCTGGTCGGAAGGCGGACGCGTGGACAAAAGGCCGAGGTCGCGCAACAACGTGACAAGTGCACGAATACGGGAGGCATGTGCGCGACGCGCGATGCAGCGCAGCAGACGAGAACTACAGAATTACTGCGGCTTGCGAAGGTTTATTTTACCAACGCCTCGCAGATACAGCGTGTTTCCTTTCAATTAATGCATTTATTTACGAAAAAATACCACATCATTGGTTACTTGTATACAAAACAAGGAAAAAATTAATACGTAATTTACGACAGCATAAATNGAAAAAATACCACATCATTGGTTACTTGTATACAAAACAAGGAAAAAATTAATACGTAATTTACGACAGCATAAATTTTTCTAATTTTCTTACACATATTCGTGATTATCACAAACAGGAATGAATAAAAATACATAAAAATTTCGTGGCATCATGTTGCATAAATTCCTTGCAAGGAAACGTTTTCTATGATGATTAAATTAATTTTATGATAACTTTATATGTAATAATTGTAGAAAACTGCCTTTATTAGCAATATTAATTATTTCTAAGCAAATAAACTAAAATAATAGTGTTTTTGTTTTCAATTCACATTTTATTAAGGTACGACGAACACTCTAACACATGATCAAATATGCAACGAAATATAACCACACAGGCATTACCTTTACCTCGATTTTAATGTAGGTGCTACAACTAAAGTATTACCAGTGTGGTTTTCTGCGGTACGCATTTCACAAAAATTTTATTAAAGTAACTGGAAAGCCGATGAAAGCCGTTGCATAATCCGCTTAGACTGTTACCAGCGTTGCTTGAATTTCTGGTAGAAAATAACTNGAAAAAATACCACATCATTGGTTACTTGTATACAAAACAAGGAAAAAATTAATACGTAATTTACGACAGCATAAATGATTCTAATTTTCTTACGCATATTCGTGATTATCACCAACAGGAATGAATAAAAATACATAAAAATTTCGTGGCATCATGTTGCATAAATTCCTTGCAAGGAAACGTTTTCTATGATGATTAAATTAATTTTATGATAACTTTATATGTAATAATTGTAGAAAACTGCCTTCATTAGCAATATTAATTATTTCTAAGCAAATAAACTAAAATAATAGTGTTCTTGTTTCCAATTCACATTTTATTAAGGTACGACGAACACTCTAACACATGATCAAATATGCAACGAAATATAACCACACAGGCATTACCTTTACCTCGATTTTAATGTAGGTGCTACAACTAAAGTATTACCAGTGTGCTTTTCTGCGGTACGCATTTCACAAAAATTTTATTAAAGTAACTGTAAAGCCGATGAAAGCCGTTGCATAATCCGCTTAGACTGTTACCAGCGTTGCTTGAATTTCTGGTAGAAAATAACTNGAAAGCCGATGAAAGCCGTTGCATAATCCGCTTAGACTGTTACCAGCGTTGCTTGAATTTCTGGTAGAAAATAACTGAAGAGTTGTTCACAATTATTTAACATTTCTTTATTTTTCAATGTTACTGATTTATTTATTTTGATAGCACTGACTCGTGACCAAATGCCCATTTGAAACCGCTGCTTGGTTAAATATTTATGCTTGAAGTGTAGTCCTTGGAAGAATATACTAATTTACTTTACCGTTATCATAGTAAGAAATGTAATTATGTTTCTAAAGAACTGCGGTAAAATTGCAAGGAATTTAAATATTCCATTGGCAGAGCAATTTACAGTTCAAAATCAACGAAATAAAAAGCACTGATTTAGTATAACTACAAAAATATTTTCAACATTTTTAGTGGCATGATTTTTGTTATAAATTTCTAACATTATAACTTTAAATAAATCAGTCATTATTTATTTTAAAGCATAGGACCTACAGCAAAGTTACGGGAAGGGTGTAACAAAGATTGATATGAAAATCGCAATATTAATCACAAACGACTCATTCCTCAACTGTTTGTTTGGTCATGTTTTAGAAAATCAGCGAACTGTCAAAACCTAAATCCTGACTCATTTTTCAGTATCTATGATTTTTATAAGAAGAAAATATATTATAATATTTGATTTTAAGGTTGCATCATTTAACTTTTATCCAGAAGACTGTAATGTGCCGCCCCATTTGCGCTCTTCCTGAACTAAATACCTCTTGCTGCGGTCGGAGGAAAGGGACCTCGTAGCACATTTTGCGCACGACTGTACAGCACAGAGAGCAATCACTGGTCAGCTCTGCGGGTCGGTGACGAATATCGGGTTTGGTCCGTGCTTTGCATCCCTAACAAGCGCGTTTCTCTAATCTGAGCGTGACACGGAATATCGGGTGCCCTGTCCTGCCAGGATTTTATTTCCCCACATCGCCGAGTAGAAGGTAAAAAAAAGACGTCTCTACCCACGACGTACCGCGTTATAATTTGAATGTCCATGTCCACTTTATGGAAATCTTTTTATCAAATCGATTTCCTGCTTGAGTGGGGAGTGTTCTGTTTACAGAATGTTCAAGTTTTTCTCTCATTTGTTTATTTGCTTTATCTTAATAATTAAAGCCAAAAATATTTTAGGTACAAATTTTACCGATTCGTAATTTACATTNTGTTTATTTGCTTTATCTTAATAATTAAAGCCAAAAATATTTTAGGTACAAATTTTACCGATTCGTAATTTACATTTATACAAACTATAATTTGTTTTNTTGTTTATTTGCTTTATCTTAATAATTAAAGCCAAAAATATTTTAGGTACAAATTTTACCGATTCGTAATTTACATTAATACAAACTATAATTTTTTTAAAATGATTTTACGGAAAACTGATAGAAAATGATAGTGACGACTTGGTAAGTCATAAATAGGTCCTGTATCTGAAACTGGGAACCAGAAGTTATAACACTTATTTCTATAACATAATACGACCATCGCTATTATACAAATTGAATTATATATTTTGGTTTCCAGTAAGGAATTTATATACACGTAACACAGACAGTCTTTGTGAAAATATTAAACAGTTAGATATAATTCCATCTTCATTCAGTCTTATGAATTTATGATTTTATTTTACGCTTTGTAGCTGTATGTGCGACAGTCTGAGATATTTCTTATTTCAGTAACAGAAGAAAATGAATGGGAATGAAAAATTATATAATTTGCACAGAGCATTATTTAACAAAATCCTTAAAATGTTTGGTTCTGAAAGTAAGAATAAGCGAGGTGACGTATTAGTAACTCAGTGAGATTTCATTCGGATGGACCCAAGTTCATTTCCCGTCGAAACATCCTGATTTATGGGTGTCCCTGAGCAAAGTATGGAATCGTAACTTGATACATGCCACGGCTGACTGATTTATTTCCCGTTCCTACTCGCCCTAACAGCTTGTTCTGTCTCAAATAATCACACTCTCCCTTACGGGGCTTCATCGAACTGCTGATCGATTCTTGCGTTAGGTTTCATACAACATCAAATATTGTATTCATGTACTTAAAAGTNACAGCTTGTTCTGTCTCAAATAATCACACTCTCCCTTACGGGGCTTCATCGAACTGCTGATCGATTCTTGCGTTAGGATTCATACAACATCAAATATTGTATTCATGTACTTAAAAGTAAAAAAAAAAGCAAGAAATTTACTAACGTGTCAAGATCCATATTATTAACAAAGCTGTATGTTACTGGCCAAGTCTCAAGAGAAAAGCATACCTCTACCTCATACGTCACATAAACGTGCCGGACGATTCTTCTGGATAGCGGGTTTTCTCGGGGATCTCCCGTTTTACACGTCCTTGCATTCCGGCGTTGCTCCATACTCACATCACTTCATCCTCATCGACTCTCAACACCTCGATGTTAAGAGCCGCCCAAATCTCTCCGCTTCACTCTATACGTCACATGAGAGAAGCATTTACTGTAATACCAGATGCGATATGAGGTAAAAAAAATTAGTTCTTGTATCAAAGATAATTAAGAATCTCAGTAAATTATTATAATGGATCGTAAAAATTAAAAACGAAATTGTAAGACGCATGAATGCGAAGTTTGTAGACGTAAAGTTTTTTATTCCCTTATATTAATGAGCCCATGTGGGTATGTATATGGTCAGGTTTAAGAGTTTCACCCTAACACTTTTCCTCGAACATAAATTTTGATTCGCATTCCATTATTCTCGTTTGGCCAAAGCATGCTAACTCTTTAATGTACTTTTCTACTGAAGATTGCAAAAAATTTCTTAAGAACAGAAAAATATTTTATTTAAAGAACTTCTCTTGGGCTTAGTATTAAATTTATACTTGAAGAAAATATTTTAAATGTCACATTTACTATATGTTACGCACGATATTATGTTTTGTGTATTTCATGNCTACTCTTCGAGATTCTATCGCTTCCCGAGAGGTGGTAGCACAATGCAGACAAACAAACAGTTACCCCGTCTTGCCTCGCGACCCCGTCTTGCCCCCTGTTCCCCTACGTCAAAAAAGCTATCATAAATCGTCAATAATGTTTTTACATTTTATTTACCATAAATCTTAATAAATATCGTGCTATAAATTAATCTACAGAGGTAATTAACTTACGGACACAATACAGAAGAAGTATTTAGTCTAAATAAGACAATTATATTTGTAATAAATACATTTTTNTTATAGAAATATTATCTATGGCCATACATTTTTCTCTCAGCGATAGAAGTATTGAATAATTACTTCTGAATCTAACTTTTAAAAATATAGACAAAATAGGCTATAATTTAAGACCAGCGCTGACTACTTAAAGAATTAAGTGTGCCTTAAAAATGGTATGTATTGGGCTCATGTTGCAAGCTCCTCGGCTGAGGCGTGAGACGTGTTTCAATCAACTTTCGCGGCAGAAAATCTGGATTGCTAGATTTAAGTCACTGCGTGACGTTGATTGTGATCTTGGATAACCTGGACCTTCGAAAAAAGTAAATTTTGAGGAAAATAAGAAAATAATTAAAAAACCATTCAAAATTACTTTAAAAATTAATGTTTTTTTACGGCATGTTTATTGTTATACATTTTCCCGCAATATCGAAAACCATTTGCTTACATTTCAGATACTATTTGGACTAGAGAGTCATTGATAATATGTAAGTCATACGATGACACAGGACCCTCATAGATTTCTATTGACCTCGCTTAAAAAAAATAGTAAAAAATTTATCGTATTCATTGTCACATTTCCATATCTCATTTATTACTTATAACATGAAATTAGAGTCTATTAAATTAGGTTTATGAAAAATTGGCAAACCTTTGGTCGTCAAGTATGTAGAAGAGCAAGGAAATTTTCAGACTTGAATTCTGCTTTTTTTAGGGAACGGCTGTTATGGAACTGTGAAACGGTTTACATATGTCGGCTTAAGGTTCGCCACTGCGGGCGGCTGGCAGTAGAGCAGTGGTGTGGAGTGAACGTCTGGCAACACTTCATGCTGAGCGCATCGGATCTCCATTTGGTTGCTTAAGTAGGAAAATGACATCTGAACTGCAACATCGTGCTATTTTAAGCAAGCAAGAACACAACATGGACTTCTGCAGGACTTTTGCACAACCTGCAGCTGCAAGTTTTGATGTAATGTATTGTGATCAGAGTGGTAAATTTTTATTATGACGTATGGACGAGTTACCACATATCGTTAGTTATATTTAAATGTGAGGCAAGCAAGAAGTTTACNAAGCAAGCAAGAACACAACATGGACTTCTGCAGGACTTTTGCACAACCTGCAGCTGCAAGTTTTGATGTAATGTATAGTGATCAGAGTAGTAACTTTTTATTATGACGTATGGACGAGTTACCACATATCGTTAGTTATATTGAAATGTGAGGCAAGCAAGAAGTTTACNCTTTTTATTATGACGTATGGACGAGTTACCACATATCGTTAGTTATATTGAAATGTGAGGCAAGCAAGAAGTTTACAAGTTTAAATAACCTTTCTAATGGTGAATGGCAGACGGGAAGGGGAAGGCAGCTTTAAGCACTCAGAAACAAAGATCCATGATTGTTCAATGACTAATAAAAGAACTAAGCATTATAGTTAAGGTATTCAATTATTCTGGTTAGCAGGCATTTTGACCTAGTCTGCCAGTAGGGGAAAAGAGGAACGTGTTTAAATATGAAGTTTTGTAAATATTTTGCAACAATGGTAATAATTACTTNTGCCAGTAGGGGAAAAGAGGAACGTGTTTAAATATGAAGTTTTGTAAATATTTTGCAACAATGGTAATAATTACTTCGAGAGACGTTCCCTGAGTATATGTTAGCTGCAAATTTATCTGGCAAATAAGTTGATGAAGTGTAAATTTTATGTAAATGTAGTAATAATGTTCTAATCAAAATGAAGTAGGCTACAGTTAGATTACTTTCAGCAATGTCTATAAGAGCTTTACGTAAGAAAGTAGAATNCTAATCAAAATGAAGTAGGCTACAGTTAGATTACTTTCAGCAATGTCTATAAGAGCTTTACGTAAGAAAGTAGAATCACTACCGAGGTGTTTTTTTTTTTTACTATAATTATGGTGGTGACAACGTTGAACGGTAAACGTATTTCGGTATTAAATATTATTTTGTTGTTTTGAATAATTGTCTTAATTATTCGTAAGTTTTTAATTTTTTTTATAGTAATGTATTTTAAATAATTATTAATATATAACTATTATTGTATTTTCAGTTCAATACATATACAAAACAACATTTTTAAATTAAAACTTCTAGTAACGCATAGAGATAATTGCCTTATTTTGAATAAATTTCCAGTAAAAATATGAAAATAGACAGAAACACACATATTTATGACGCGAAACATTTCATTCAGGGATAATGATGTCGATACTGACATGCCAATAGTTTATTTTCCTTTTCACTTTTACGTACAAGAATACAATTCTTCATGTTGTACGGGTTCTAATGTGAGAATAAATTAACAGATCCATGGCCTCCCGAGTGGGATAGTGTGATTATTAGAGACAGAACAATTTGTAGTTAGACGGTCTGGCTCAGTATTTTGCTGTGGCTGTGCAAAATTTTCTGCCATTTGAGGGTGTTATTATTAGTGCTTGACTGATTGGCATTTTCGAGGTCTTTTATAATTATTTCTGTTTCTAAACCGTCAGTAATTACACCAATCACAACGACCATACATACATTACTGACCACATCAGCCATAAATACCATAGCAATCATAAATAATGTAGCAATCATGCTGTTTATACCAAACATACAGAACATACCAATTATATCTAACATACCAACTCTATACACCATCTGCCTATAACACCATCAACATGCTAGAAACGTATTTCAGTGTCAAAATCATTGTAAATTTATATCTGCGGTCACCCAGGACCCTTGCTCTCAGAATTTNCTAGAAACGTATTTCAGTGTCAAAATCATTGTAAATTTATATCTGCGGTCACCCAGGACCCTTGCTCTCAGAATTTTAAACAAGCTTTCGTACATAGTTACCTACACCATAGAATGCAGGGTTTTTGAAACAGCAGTATGAATTTACAAAAACACATTTTCATATAACAGATTCTTTGCTCATATTTGGGTCTTTGACTTTAGGCGGTTAATAAAGAATGCCTAATCTCTCTTTTCGATATAAAAATCATTGAGTTATTCCCAGAGTGACAATATCTAGTTTATGTACAAGCAATATGGAGCGCTTTACTGATATTTTTTAAATAGTTTGTAAGCATCTTAATAAAACAAGGTACATGTTCTTTCAGTATACCGTTCCCTTAAAATCATTGGTCAAAGCAATATCTTACGAGGAATCTCTAAAAGGGTTGGAAAATTCACCAATGTTTTCCCGGACACTGTCTTCACTATTGTTTTCATCGCCACTTCTCCAGCGTGTAATACAAGTTTCCTTTCCTTTGCCGTTAGAGTCTCGTTCTCAACATCGATCTCCTCAGCTGCCGTTACTACATTATTATTTCGACGTTAGTCCAATTCATGCGACAGTTTAACACAAACCGAGTGTACCATACGCTGTATGTCACTCGCATTATTCATCATACGCATCTTAGCAGCAGCAGATGAAGGTGGCATCAAATGGCGTTTCTTCGCACGCGATGGAACATTACTCTTGCGGATATTGATATGTTTTTCTTATTTAGGTATCGTCTCACGTTTGTAGCTCAAAACCTTTTCCGATGATAAAAATCTCACGAGAGTGATTCTTTTAATATTCATTTTTCTTATTTTTTATTTTATGGTAAGACGACATAAAACTCTTCGGAATATAGACACTATTGATGACTTGGCGATAGAGTAGGTTTTGGCTCCGTATTCGTCGTATGTGCTTATGACCAACCTCAATATCCGCTATTCGTTTCCACCAGAGAGAGAGAGAGAGAAAGAAAAATACAGAGGGAGAGAGATTGTGCGTGTGAGGAGAGGAAAGACAGAGAAAGCCTTCCCAAATAGATTTTAATTTCTCTAAATCTGCAGGACGCGAAACAACTGATGATCCGGATGTATGTATATGGAGGTCACTATTCAGAAGAGAAAATACGTCTCCCCCTACTCTCTCTCCTGTATGAATCTGACGTACACGGGCCTAAAAATCTCTCGTAATTCGAAGAAATTTACTTTTACAATATAAGCAATGAATAATTACCAATTACTTTAGACTTTCGCACATAAGCGGCATGTCTCAAAAGTTCCAAGACTCAGGTATAAAAATTTACTGATTATGGATTTCTGCTTCTCTGTATTTATGCTTCTACTTAGCCCATATTCCGTCAGTTGTCTTGATGCAACGGGTATAATGATTGAAGCTGTTACTTAAGATTTCAACTGGGATCACCTTCGCTTAACGCGTTACTTTAATCTGTATAGTAGTAAATCTGTATACATTCATTGTAAGCTAATTTTATATAAGGGAATAATTTTTTTTTTTGCCATCAGCTAGCCGCACATAGCAACTTCGCTAGAGCACTGTATCTATACCAACAGCATTTTCAGACGTCTAGCACCTGCCAATGAGCAAACCTGATGATATTTTCGTTTTCTACTTTTAAAAAGATAACATTTTTGCCTACTTTTCAATGACATCAGCAGAGAGCAACGTTAAAATCCTAAGAAAAGTCTAAATATGGTCTTCATGGAAGAAAATCGCATTTCTTAAAGAACATATGACCACAATGCTAGAGTTTGGTAAACTGTATGTAAGCGATACAATTACTGCTCATTTTACAGCTGAATACTTGTCCCTTACTGCGGGCGTAATGATCTGGAGATCCATCGCCCATGATTACCATTACACATTCGTAGTAAAAGGAGGATCTATGGATGCACAGTGGTGAACTCAAGACATCCAGCGACCTTGTGTATCACCTAACTTAAGTAAATGCCCAGGAGTTATTTAATTAAATATTACGTCCACCCGCAATCAGCTCTGGTTTCCAGGAGTTGTTATATAGCCAATTCACGGTAAATTGAACACTTTGAAAGCCCTCTCATTAAGAATAATTGTCAATAAATATATTTTATTTTAGCCTTAGACTTTAATTTCCGAGTGCAGTGGAATAAAGACACTGTGATTACTAATAACATGGTAATATTGATTAAAAATGGCGGTGTTATGATTGGAAATATCTGAAAGGGAAAAGTATTTAGTGCCTCAAAAGTGTTCACTTTACCGTGAACAGCCCATATTATGTATTAACGATTCGATGGCTGGTGACTTGATCTACCGCCAACCATGTTATTGTGAGGATGGACGGGACGCCAGCGTCCTTTATGTTAAAATGTACGTGATTTGGAGCATCGTGTGTAACAAATGTGAGCGAATCCACCACTGGCGGGTGTTTGTTTATTCCTATGCCCAATCATATACACGCATGTATTAATACACTAGGCAGTCCAACGAGGTAAAATAGGTTCCTCTCTTTTGTGCCGCAGGTAGGTCAAACATTGTTTTAATGCAGTGGCATTGAAATAATATATTATATAATATCAAATTATACAAATTTAGTTTGAATTAAACAGTTGATTACACTGAATGTGCCATCGCAGAGGCACGTAAGTAAGTAGATTTACAGGGAATTGTAGAATGCATTCAGATATCATTAAAATATTATACTACACCACGCTTATATTGCAGGAGACCAAAACTTGCAGAATGCACTCAGTATGGTGTTGCACCCCCCCTCCCCAATAGCACGAATACAGTTGGCGATATGGTCGGACATGGAGGCATACAGATGTCAGATGATCTCCTGAGGAAAATTCTACCACAGCTGGAGCAGCTTACCTTCCAAATAAACCGTATTTGCTTCTGGCTGGACGATGCTGCCGTCTAATCTGGTCCCAAACTTTCTTTATGGGCATGAAGTCTGAGGAATTTACTGGCCAAGGAAGCATGTTGGCATCACGAAGGCAAGCCAGAGATACCCGTGCTGTGTGAGGCCGGGCATTATAGTGCTGGAAAATGCGGTTTTAAAGTTGCGCCAAGAAGGATAGCGCACATGGTCACACAATTACCTGGAAGTATCTCTGTTCCGTCAGGGTTCCCTCATTCACCACCAGTGGGGTGTGGGAATCGTAATAAATGACACCCCACAACATGACACCTCTCGTTGGGGCGGTGTGCCACACTACAATGCAGCGTGGATCACGGCGCTGGCCAGGACGTCTAAAAATTAGAATTCGCCGGCCATCTGTATTCAGAAAAAAACCATGATTCGTCGCTGAACAACTCTCGTCGCCAATCTGCAAGTTGCTTTTCTGCCTGTTCCCGGCACAAGGTCACACGTGCTCGGCGATGATCGGGTCGTAATACAAACGTCGTAATGGATGTCGTGACGACAGATTACGCTGTGCTAGGCGCCTGGATATGGTACTTGTGGACACAGATGTATCCCCAGCTGTCGTCACATGTTCCTTGGTGGTGTGCAGTGACTCCCATGGTGTGCTTACAACTTGTCACACGATGAAACTTTCTACCCTCCTGGTGGTCCGGCGCGGTCGACCCGAGTCTTCTGGACGTGTGTGTAACCTCCTGATTCCATTTCATCGAACACCGACTCACAGTGTAGGCAGAACGGTTAGTGTGGCGAGCAATGCGTCGAAATGTACGTCTTCCTTTTACTTTACTGAACTATACAATTTTCGAAAATTACAAAGAAAAACGGCTAAAAATTATAAAATTATTCTGACTAATAGGTATTTTATATTAACTGTGCCTTTTCTGAGTAACTGAAATCAAAAGACATAAAGGTCTCTCTTAATGCTTGTCAGATAAAATTGTAGTGATTTCCTGTTATTTTCCGATTTCATATTTATCTCTCCTTACAAAATTCACGTTCATTTAAGTTCCGCATATTAGAATACGAGTGTTTATTATAAAGGTTTGCTAATTTATTTCGCTTTTTTAAAAGTGTCATTAACTTGCAAAAAATACTGGGCTTACTAAATTTGTAACATGTACTTCTGAAATGACGTTTTAGTTATACAACCGAAAACGACGTACACATTAGTAAAGCCTCTGACCAGAGACAGAGTTTTAACAATCTGGCTATTAATATAGTATATATGACAAACAGTAGTACATACTTTAAATGGAAAGTCTCGTAATATACAAAAATTTTGTCATGTGTACTAACAAAGCAAAAAAAAAATATTAACAAAAAAAAAAGTTTTTACAAATAATTTCAGCAGCTGTATAAAAAAGATACGATGTACGACGAGGGCATTCTTATAGGAGATGCAAACGTAGAAACAGGTAAAAACCCAGAAACCCGCACTGGCAAGGATAGGCTATAAATGAAAAATCCATCGGCTGTGGACAAAGGCTATTGAACTTCGTCACCCATTATGCACCAACGGCTGTGAGCACGGTCTTTCCACATGGACGGATAAGTCTTTCACAAAATCTCATCGTATTTTCCAGGTCGATTATATTCAAAATCGATTATATCATGGACTCTTAGACCAAAGGCACCATCACCGCATCATTACTATAAGGGGCCTAGGAAGCACAGAACGTTGATCAGATCGCAATCCGGTTTTAGCCAAGATGAGACAAAGACTCAGAATTGAAGAAAACGCTGTAGTTCATAAAACCGGAAAATCAGCATAGAAAAATTTAAATCATGAGAAATAAAACTGATTATTAAATTTAAATACAAAATAATACCGAGGAGTGCGAAAATATTCAATACAAAAATACACTTTGGCAAATGCAAAGGCAGATCAAAAGGAAAAATTGCAAGAATCTAAAATGGGTAATTAAGAGAATTTGGCTTACGAAGAGAACGATCGAAAGACAATAATGCGATAAATTTAAATTAAATATTACTTCGGACTTAGGCATTATAGATTTATGGCTTAACAGAAAACCACTTAATGACATTTCAAACATCGAAAACATACGGGATTGTCTCCTGTTGACAGACATTTGAAAGAGAAATATTTGCCAGCAACAAATAAGTCAGATTTATACAAATATACGAAAAAAACAGGAATCTTAACCAAATGAATTTGAAACGAAGACAGCGAACAAAGATACATGCAAAAAGTACTGAACGACACAAGGCATAAAACACATACAAACATTGAGGCAAAAACAGTTGTACATGAACACGACAGGACCAGATTGCTAATACAGAACAGAAAAATCACAAAGTTCTCTGCAGTTTTCGTAGAACTGTTGGAAACTGCATATCTGGACTATTTTTCAAATCATGTCATCCCTTGGGTGATCTAATGACATAGGTCCGCAATGGTGTATATTCACAATAATATTTCATTAAGTTACTTATTTTCTCATTAAAAGTAATTCAAAGAATGCTATGTAATGAACTTCTATCAATCCATTAAAAATGCAGATAAATTTCCAATTTCCCTTAACAGGATTTAAAAACTAAAATGACAGAGAGCCTACGGACACAAACTCTCTTCAAAACGAAAGGTAAAAAATTTCAAGGATCTCCTGACCAGTATATCACGCAAGTCCACAAATTCGTCTGAAGTACTTGACATAATGAACGATTCCCAGAAGCATGGTAGCAAGATACCATAGCACATATACACGAAACATGAGACAAACATATATATATATATATATAAATATATATATGCGAAAATCACAGAAGCATAGGTCTACTGAACTCACAGTACAGTGTATTTTCAAACCATTTTCTACACCAATTAATTCCTAATGCTGAATTATGCCTAGAAGGTAAAGATTGTTTAATAAATTGGATATCCACAACGGACTAAAACGTTACGATCAAGCAAATAATATCGAAGAACTGGCAGTAAAACAAAGGTGTACGTACATATTATTTTAACTTTTTAACAGTTAATGGCAGTTTATTAAAAAACCAATTTGGGAAAGCCTTCTGAGAGCACTGGATACCATAAAATTGAGCCAGAGCAGACTGAGTTTATCCTGAAGACTTTCGGGTTTAATACTGGGATCAGACGAGGAAACGAACGATGTGATTCTATTTAATTGTGATGTTGGATGTACTCTGGACAATATCAGCAGCAACAAGATAGACACAGAGAAAGCAAAATAAAAGCAAATGCTAAGTCAAACGCGCACAAACAATATACTACAGATGGATAACAAAGAAATGGAAATATAAATATAATATAAACATTAAGAACACAATATTATAAATAGAGGAATCAATAAAAGATGATATATACCATAGACTGTCGAAAGAAAATAATAAATTTTTTGCCTTCAAAACAGTTACAATTTCTAACATTCTCATTACAACCAAAAAACTACAGCTCTTAAATCAATAAACTAATTAGTGTTAATGCATGAATAAGAAACGAGGTAACATGCAGGAATTATCAGAAGGCATTTACAGCTTTTAAAAGAAAAAATGACTAAAATATATATATTTTTTGTTCCTATTCAAGAACTTCTATGAAGGCATATAATGAAGAAGAACACAGAAAACTGAAGCCTATATTCTAACCCTTACTTTTCAACAATTGTGGATAGAAGACGACACAGTAGGGTGGGGCACACATTAAGATGAGAAGACATCATATCTGTAAATCGTGTGAGAAAAAAGAACACCTCCAAATGGAAGGAGACCCTTGCGTTGACCAAGATTCGGGTGGGGAAGGATATCGATCGAATGTTGACTAAGCACAGACCTAATAGGAGAAAGTTTAGATGACGTCTTTACCTTTTGTAGTTTAACACGTCACAGTGACTGATTAAGGGCTCCGCCTACCTACCGCTTGGACAGCGTTGCGGAATGTTTGAAATACGCCTTTTTTTTTANGTGGGGAAGGATATCGATCGAATGTTGACTAAGCACAGACCTAATAGGAGAAAGTTTAGATGACGTCTTTACCTTTTTGTAGTTTAACACGTCACAGTGACTGATTAAGGGCTCCGCCTACCTACCGCTTGGACAGCGTTGCGGAATGTTTGAAATACGCCTTTTTTTTTAAACCACTGAACTTGTCCCCATTACACCAATGTACTAAAGGAAAACACATTTTGAAGAAGGTACGTATAATACCCTCAATACATAGTTCATATATTAAATGTAATTTCGTAGCACTCTAAAAAAGCCAAAAACCTGCTTTTTCACACTGCTGTATCTCATAATATACTAATCGGAAACATGCGAAACTATTATAGGTATGTGCACTCAAGCTTTCTTCAGATTTTCCAGCAATAAAATTATAGGGTCGCCGCTTAAAGTCCCATAGGTACGTGCAGCACGACGAACGAAAACATTGCACGCCAGTTCAGCGCATTGCGCGTAGGTGCGATGGGGCACTAGGTACACGCGTGAGTGTCGTCCTTATAGCTCCCGCGCTTCGAGCTTCAAACGTGCTAAATAAAAGTCCATGTTGGCGGCGCCCTTAAGAAAAATATTTTTAAAGATGCAGAAAAATAAATATAAAAAAATAACTTCAATTTATGTTGTAATACTGGTTCACTTAGACGAGTGATATGACTTCAGGAAAATAACGATAAATTTCTGAGAACATGCCAATAAAATGTGACAAGCCTTCCGTTGACTGATGAAAATTTTTTTGTTTTATCTAAAGGGACTTCAAGATATTATCAGCACCGTGAGTAGGAAATACGTTCAAAAGATTTGCTTTTTCAACAATATTGAAAATTTTGTTTCTTGCATTTTGTGCGCCGTCTTCTAAACCATCACAGAAAACGGTGCTTCAAAGCCCGCGAAATAAAATTTTCAATAATTTCTTGAGAACTGTTTGAAGTCAAAATTGAATGAAAGAAATATCTCTGATGTCTCATCGCGAGCAAACATCTTGTGACTGGCTGCACATTTCAGCAGATATGAGATTCTGAAGAGTTTTTAGCGTCCCTCAGTGTTAAAACGAGCTGGAAGTTATTTATTCTTAAATTTTTTATCTACCGTGTCTCCATCTTGTAGCAGCAGGGTTTAAGTTGCTTACAACTACTCTACAAAAATATTGTATTTTGATTAAATACTATAATATTACAGGTTTTATTACTTTTTCATTCTAGCGTTGCCTGCATGACTTCACATAATGTATTCGCTAAACGATATTTTATATTATTTCGCTGAATACCAGCAACACAGCATGTAATACACGATCGATAATACTCATACTTCCACAACTAATATAAATTAAGGAAATAATGAAAATATATGTGCTATGAATCCAAAATTTATCGACATAAATTTATTATTTTTTCGACTAAAAAATCAGAAAGAATGGCAGAGATTCATACAACACTACCTGCTTTCGTATCATGAGCGCATGAGCAACTGATGCCAATATCACAGAACTGGTCATGCAAGTGTTTCTGGGGGTGTGTAAAATATGACAAAAGATATATATGCATAATTTAAACAAAAATGAAATCAGAAAAAAACTGTATTTGGTTTTGCAATACTTCACTACCGAGGAATAAAACTGGGGTAGCCGATTTGATACGTAGGGTTGGCCGAAATGCTCGTGAAGCATATTCGAGATGCCTTTAAATAAATTCTTTAATTGTTTGTATCAAATAAATTAGTTTGGAACGTAAACTAAAGACCAGAAACAAGTTGAAGACAACGACTGTTTGTAGATAGTGAGATCTAGCGTCCGCAATTACCATAGGTATTAAAGTTTCAAAAACTGTTATCGGTATTTGTGTGTGAGTTTATGTGTACACGTACTTACAGAAGGGTAATAATTTTTAGAAATATTCTGAAATTAGATATAACTGCTAATTACAAGAAGAAAAGGAAAGTAATAGTAAAATCGCGATTGTTGTGTCTAAAGGGGCAAGAAGAAAAAACCCAAGGCTGAAACACTGGAATATGGTTGAACAATAAGAACTTATCTTTATTAAGAGAATCTCTAGTTTGCAGAGTGGACTAAGCATAACTGACGCTGCCTTCTGGTCAGTAATAATTCCGGTTGTATTGAAAAATACACGGCGCTACTGGTGAAAACCCTTGGGACACACTCCTCTAAATAAAGAATACCAATCTTCTTCTGATATGCCGAAGAATTCCGCGCGATCCTGAGTCGAACCAATGCATATGGCTCCCTTGACATACTAGCGTATGTAAAAAATGGGTAAGAAATATTCTAAATAAATTCGCAAGTAACGATTGTCTAATCAAATAATTATTTTACCAATAAAAAAAATTTGTTAGCTTCATTATATTTCCACATTTTCTTCAGGCACGTTCGTGGTCGGTACTTACTGTCTATCTAGCATTTGAAAATTAATGATACCTACTTTCCAACTATCCTTTCTATTTAAATATGGCTACACTAATCGACTTTTTACTAGATGGGCCTGCTTGGGTATTTTTGGGTATTTCTTTAACAATTTTTACATATATTCAGTTTGTATGCACTCATGCAATAATATGAAGATACTTATTTCAAACTATTTTGAAGAACTTCACAGATACACTAGCAAAAACCACATTACTAAATTACGTTGGCCCAAAGGTTGGAATTTGGTTCATAAACTAATATGTTTTTCCATATCTAAGAACGTTTCTCTGTCACATTTGTTTAATTGTTTACTTGTTTCAAAGTTGGTTGGTAATTAGTGCGTAATGATAAGTTGGGCCAACATCGCGAAACGAGCATTATGCCAGTAAAGGAAATTACTATATTTATAACGAAACGAAACAAAAATCTCGTATGATTTATTAAATGTATGTTCTTTAACAAACGAACCATGCCTTATTCAATATTTACTTGGTTTTTCATGTGCCCATTACTTGTGGGAATTCATACTTACAGAATTTAGAATGTGTGTTATTGATGGGCTAATATTTTACAGTTTTCATAAATTTACCAGTAGAAAAAATACCTTTAAATGTTAACAGTGTTACTTTACGCAGCATAAAAATTCTTACCAAATGTTATTTTCCTTTAGCTCGGTTTAAGCCTACTTTCTGAAAGAAAGTAAGACTTATGAGATCACCTTTCTGTATGTGTGTATGTACAGTAGCTCACATTAATATTTGGCTCCTTATGATTATCGCAGTTTCATGGCCTTATGTTACATTAGTAATGAAGATAAACATAAATAATATTGCACAATCATTCTTGTGTGCTTTAAATTAAATATAGCGGTAGCCGATAGCGGAAATGAGCAATGCAACTTAACAAACAATATGATTTTGTCATCTCATGCTGCATAAGTACGCCTCTTTAATATTTGGCCATCATCATTCAAACACAAAAATAATCCTCTTTGAAAACTAAACACACAGGTTTTTTTAGTACCTGGTAGCATGGCCATTCTGTTTAATTACTTATCGCATGCGTTGTGGAATATTATCAATTATATTCCTGGTACATTCGGAGTCAATATAACTCCATCATACCTTGAACCTTTTCTCTAGTTCTNAATATTATCAATTATATTCCTGGTACATTCGGAGTCAATATAACTCCATCATACCTTGAACCTTTTCTCTAGTTCTTTTGTGGACCTAATTGTTGTAGTACGCAGTTTTCTTTTGAGTTCATCCCACAGATTTTCAATGGGATTCAGGTGGGGTATTTGAGAAGGTGTGTTAATGACTTTGGGATAGTTATACAAAAGCCGGCTCTTGACAATGTATGACTTTTGTTTTGGGTCATTATCTTGGTATAACTTAAACGTGTTCCTAATGCCAAGATTATCGTCCCTCTTGTGTAGTTTTGCTGTCAGGGTGTTGAGATGGTCTTCCTTTTTCATTGTTCCATCAACACGTACAGCCTCTCCAGCACCAGATGTAGATATACAGCCCCAGATCATAATACTACCTCCACTGTGTTTCACAGTAGGTTGTATGATCTCAGGTTTTAGCTCCTGATTTGGCTTGCGCCATACTGTTACCCTGCCATCTGACCCAAACACATTCAATTTCTTCTCATCAGCAGAAATAACATAATTCCACTAATTTTCATCTTTGTCAGTGTGGTATTTTGCGAACGTAAGTAGTTACTGCTATTTGCCTCATTAATGAAAAGCTTCTTTCTAGATACTCTGTTCATATCCTGCTCTTCTGAGAACTCGTCGTATGGTTTGTGGATGGACGTTCTTTCCGCAGTCATTCAGTACCTCCGCAGTAAGTTTGTAAGCACTAATTTTCGGACCTGTCTTTATTTTCCTGATTACTAGACGTTCTTCTCTCTCGCTTAGTTTCTTTGGCTGTCGTTTTTGAGGTACCGAATNTTCCTGATTACTAGACGTTCTTCTCTCTCGCTTAGTTTCTTTGGCTGTCGTTTTTGAGGTACCGAATCTATTCTGTTTTCCCTCCGAAACCTTCTTATGATGTCCCCGACAGTGGACCTCGGTATTTTCAAGTGCTCCGCAATTTTTCGTTGAGATTTATTCTTTGCATGATGAAAAATGTCCAGCTGCCACTGTTCAAACGTTGTATTCCTGCCCTAGGTCCTATTTTCCTGACTGACGCAGTCAACAGAGCGACCCAATATAACCTCTCAGCGCAGAGATCGTGCAGGGAATGAAACGAGGTACGAACGCAATGTGCATCGTGACTGTGCCACGCGTCCACCACAACTGACTGAATATTAAAGTGGCTTACTTATGCTGCACGCTAGGACAAAATATTGTGTTTTATTAACTTACACTGCTCATTTCAGTTATGGGCTACTACTGAATCTCATTTAAAGCACACAAGAATGATTGTGCAATATGTTTTATGTTTATATTCATTTATAATGTAACATAAGGCCATACAAATGCGATAATCATCGGTGGCCGAATATTGTGATCTACTCTATGTGTGTGTGTCTGTGCGTATTTTTGTCTCTGCTTTGAATTATTTAACACGTATACGAAATTTTACCAAACTCAGTACACATACCGGCTGGTCCGCCTAACATGGATGCGCCAAAAATATCTGGAACGGTTTCAGAACAATAAATACGGTTTTGTTATATGAAATTACGTACGGTGGCAAGTAATTATTCGTAAAGTGACAATTTGTAAAACGTGTATCGACAGAAATAATTAAACCACATACTAGATTTTTCTCCTGGAAACATAAATTTATTTTAACAACATCTGAAAATATGTGCAAAGTGTAATTCAGTGATACAGAATATGCAATGTAAAGTAACACAGAAGCGCCAAGAAATTATATGTGAAAATATGATTAAGTAAGTGGGCCGGTAGCATGGAGCAGTGGACCTGTATCCACAGCTGTAAGCAAGAAAAACACGTCGTGACTCAGCCTGTGGGGAACGTTTTCTTATAGCAGCGTTGTTCTTACGTTAATGTGGCAAGGGGCACGGAATTCGATATTGGACAAAGGAGAGCACCACAGCGGAGCGAAGGCGGGCAATATAAGTGCAAGTCTGATATCAATAAATTACATTTGATTTAGATAACAGCGTTATTCAGGAGAACTGTTTCCTAGTCATTATCTGTAATGATTAACGAATGCGTACAGATGCACAACATAAATAGAACTAACCATCCTAAGGATAAATGCAATCTCATCCGCATAATCATTACAAAAGAGCACAGTTATGGTTGAATGCTACACATTAAGTATTTTCATAGTATTTGCTCCATGTGTTTACCATCGACAGCAATACACATCTGTAAACGCACATGTAGCGAGCGACGAGCGGCCTGAAGTGTTTCGGGCGTAGTGTCTCTGCAAGCTGCCACGATGCGATCATGCATGTCTTCTGGCGTCGTAGGAAACGTGTAGTACACGCTATCTTTCAGTGTTCCCCACAGGAAAACATTGAGAGGTGTAAGGGCAGGGGAAGGAGCGGGCCATCTAACAACACAACGCCTTAACCACCGGTTTCGAAATGTCTCATTTTACACTTGCCTCGCTACCAAAGCAAAATTCGCTGGACAAATATCATGCTCAAACCACATATCACGACGTACGTAAAGTGAAATGTCTTCCAGAAGTGCCGGTTATGTTTCTCTGAGGAAATAGGCGTACCTACGTACGTTTATTGTCCCTTTAATGAAGTATGGCTACATGACGTAGTCTCCAACGATTCCACACCACATTTTCACTTTCCACTATCTCTGGTGCCCCACGTGCCGGACACAGCGAGGATTCTCCGGTGCTTAGTATTGCATATTTCGTATATTTGCGAGCCTATGGTTTGTGAAGGCCGCTTCATCGGTAAAAAGTATGTTTTTCAGATAATTGCTCTCATCACTTACAGACATCAGAACAATATTACGAAACTGAACATGCTGCTGGAAATCACCTTCATGTAATGCCTGATGGAAAGATCACGTGATACAAATGGAATTTCCGTTGGCGCAGCATCCGTACGTAACACACTTGTTTTACTTATTCCTGAGAACCTGGAAAGTTCGCGCTTACTCCTGTGGGGACTTGCATCGAAACGTGCCAACATATCGTGATGATGTTTCTCGGTCATAACAGTCTTTCGTTGTATTCGTGTTGTGGAATTTCAATCACCTCGTGATAAGAGACACGTGCAAATTCTTCGTATCGTTTGCTGTGAGATGGACGTCCGATAATGATATCTTTAAACATACATTTACGTGGCCTGCTTGGCATTTCTGCCACAGTCACCGTAAATAAATAGATTCATCCAATTTTTTCTCATTCGTGAACTTCATTGCGTACGTACAGCCACACACTGCAATACCAATTACTATAACATATTAAGGGGACTGGTGCTGCGCTTCTGTTAGTAAGCAGTACCGCCAGGATGACTGATGGCTTGTGTTGCTTGCTTACAGCTGTGAGCACAGGTCGTGTGCCCCATGCACCCAGCCCACCTTGCGGACCAACCTGTATAGTACTTAGTAAGAACACCTGACTTTAATTGTTATTGACGTCGGGCTCTTACTTTACAAATGGCGGCTATTTAAAATTTAGGGTGATATGTCATATCCCGGAAACCATTCAACCAATTTAAACCAAATGTAGTGTTTTGTCAGCCAAGGTGTTAGCATTGAATTCAGAGGTGGCTATTGTTTTTAGTCTGCCATTTTGGAAGATACCACTCAATAAAAAATTAAACATTTATGACATATATAAAAAACTATTCAACTTATTTTTACAAAATTAAGCATGCAAGTATTAGCAGTACAGGTGATCTAAATTTATGCAATTAAAGTTTATGAGGCACTTATTTGCAAAATGGCGGCAATACTAGCATTTTAGATTTATTTGGGACATTTATCATACTGCTTTACCAATTTCAACCAAATTTGTTATGCTTACAGTGTCTATTACAAGCATCAGATGTGCCCAAAAACAATCATTTTAGTAATTTTTTTGTAAGATAGCACTATATTAATTAATTAAGTCTTTGTATTATACCTAGTGAAACATTTGACAGATTGCTACCAAATGTGGCAAACAAGTAGACCTACAGCTGTTTATATATAGAAATATGTTTTGANGAACATTTGACAGATTGCTACCAAATGTGGCAAACAAGTAGACCTACAGCTGTTTATATATAGAAATATGTTTTGAGTTCGTCAGACACTTTTTAAAATTAGCGGCCTACTAGCCACTTTGGCATAGTACATTATTTATTTGAAACCATGTAAAGCATGCTAACTTAACTTTATATTCTGGGATTACATACAAGAAAAATTAAATGTATCTATACTGAGCTTCTTGTGTGCTCCATTTTGCAAGATGTCACCACATGAATTAATAATGATTTTATATTATATCTCGGGAAACAATGTACCGATTCCTTCCAAATATGGCAAAAAAGTAGCACTGCTGTGGTTTTAGATATATACAAATACGTTTTAAGTATGTCAGACACATTTTTTAAAAATGGCGACCATCTAGCTATTTTAGCTTAGTGTACTATAACTTCGAAACAATGTATTGAATTCCAACTTAACTTTGTATACTGGAAGTATATATGGCAAATATAAAATGTGTCTACATAGAGCCTTTCCTCCATTTTGTAAGATAGTGTCATGCGAAATAACCAGTTTTTATGTTATATCTCACGAAATATTTGTCCGATTTCTAACAGATAAGGAAAACAAGTAGTACTGAGACAAGTGATGTTTTAAGTAGTTCCGTCACATATTTTCAAATTGGCGGCCAAATATATATTATTATTTTGTATGTTATATCGTGGAAGCTTTATTATCAATTCCAATGCAATTTTCTATGCTGGCTGTGTGTTTTAAAACCAACAAATATGTATACACTAAACCTTGTCCGCCTTTTTGTGAAATAGTATCGCATGACAAATTAAAATTGTACGATATGTTCGGATAAAATCGAACTCTCCCAGATTTGGAAAACAACTAGCACTATGGCGGGCTATCAATTAATTTTGTTTATGTAAACCCTCATTTTTCCCGCCATTTTGTAAGATAGCTCTACATGAGATACTACCGTTTTTATGTCGTATCGCAGGATACAGTCAACCTGTTTATTTCAATTTTGGCGAAGACATTGTACTGGGCTAGACTATATTATAATATAAGTTTTAGATATGAAAAACTCTTAATTGCTAAACGGTGCTTTTACAAACATTTTAGCTTATTGTGCTGTACATACGAAACTATTTAGGCCTAATCCATTTTAGCTTAACTTTGTATACTTGCAGTAAATAATCATCGAATGTGCTAGTATGTCCATAGTTTTTCGTGAGTCTTTTGTGAAGGTCGTCACATAAAGAGAATGGAGGTTTTATGCCATATCTCAGGGACNTCCATAGTTTTTCGTGAGTCTTTTGTGAAGGTCGTCACATAAAGAGAATGGAGGTTTTATGCCATATCTCAGGGACTAATAAAATGATTTTCACCAAATTACTATCAAAAGTAGAGATATGATGGGCCATGTAAACAAACATGTTTTAAGTCTCTAATCAGTTACTTATTTTTAAAATGACGGCGTTGTAAATATTTTAGGTTAACAAAACTTATCATCTGAAACATTATAATGATTAAATTCGAATTTTAAGCTACAATCTGACCTCCGTAATACAGTTNACAAAACTTATCATCTGAAACATTATAATGATTAAATTCGAATTTTAAGCTACAATCTGACCTCCGTAATACAGTTTATTGCACACTAGCTTATGGTACGAGGTTTTCTGGATTCGAGTCCCAAGCAATTCATGTGTGTATTTGTAATTGTCTCACTACTCTTACTAACGTTTTATGTTTCTGGTTTAATCACTAATGATTTTGCTGTCAAAGAGACGACATGTTCTAGCTCTTAACTCAGCTTTTAAGAAAATATTTAATAATAAATTGCACCCATGTTGAGGAAAGTAGTTTGATTAGTTATATCAGTAACTTATTGTTTTACTTATTTATTAAGACGTTGCTGTGAACATAAAATTAGGCGATGAATACTTTTTGTTATGTTAGGTCAAAATTAAGTTAAAATATTTTGGAAAAATAAGACAATATTATTATTATNTCCATAGTTTTTCGTGAGTCTTTTGTGAAGGTCGTCACATAAAGAGAATGGAGGTTTTATGCCATATCTCAGGGACCAATAAAATGATTTTCACCAAATTACTATCAAAAGTAGAGATATGATGGGCCATGTAAACAAACATGTTTTAAGTCTCTAATCAGTTACTTATTTTTAAAATGACGGCGTTGTAAATATTTTAGGTTAACAAAACTTATCATCTGAAACATTATAATGATTAAATTCGAATTTTAAGCTACAATCTGACCTCCGTAATACAGTTTATTGCACACTAGCTTATGGTACGAGGTTTTCTGGATTCGAGTCCCAAGCAATTCATGTGTGTATTTGTAATTGTCTCACTACTCTTACTAACGTTTTATGTTTCTAGTTTAATCACTAATGATTTTGCTGTCAAAGAGACGACATGTTCTAGCTCTTAACTCAGCTTTTAAGAAAATATTTAATAATAAATTGCACCCATGTTGAGGAAAGTAGTTTGATTAGTTATATCAGTAACTTATTGTTTTACTTATTTATTAAGACGTTGCTGTGAACATAAAATTAGGCGATGAATACTTTTTGTTATGTTAGGTCAAAATTAAGTTAAAATATTTTGGAAAAATAAGACAATATTATTATTATTATATTGTAAATGAAAACTGATAATTCCTTTTATTTGCTTATTTAGCCGTGTTTTTTATCAAACGATCCTTTAATATTAATGTTTTTTAGTTGTTTATGGGTTTGTTACTATTTAGAAAATACACAGTTTTAACTCGTATGTATTCGTATGTTTGGTNCGATGAATACTTTTTGTTATGTTAGGTCAAAATTAAGTTAAAATATTTTGGAAAAATAAGACAATATTATTATTATATTGTAAATGAAAACTGATAATTCCTTTTATTTGCTTATTTAGCAGTGTTTTTTATCAAACGATCCTTTAATATTAATTTTTTTAGTTGTTTATGGGTTTGTTACTATTTAGAAAATACACAGTTTTAACTCGTATGTATTCGTATGTTTGGTANTTTTTTAGTTGTTTATGGGTTTGTTACTATTTAGAAAATACACAGTTTTAACTCGTATGTATTCGTATGTTTGGTAAACGAATTAATTACTAGCTACTAATATAAGCAACCGATAAATTTATGTACCATTTGAGGTAACTAACATTTAAATAAGGTTTGAAATTGGAAGGATTTAATAGTGGAATAAAGTATTACATTTTTTAATTTACAGTTTTTTGGCATCCACATGTAGGTATATGGTGGGTTAAATGTTACATTGGAATAAAGACTTCTATAATTTTACTATGCATCCGTTATTAACAATATTTCATGTATATGCAAGACAAAATTTTTCTGCAACATTGTTCCTTATTTTATACAGTTAATTCTTTGACTAAAATAATGGCTTGAAAAGTAATGTGCCACATAAAGAAGAACATGTAAGGCATTACTTTAACTACGCACGTAAGTTATTTCGCATGAAATAATTATGATAGTTAAAAAACAAATAAATGTTTTTTAATATTAAGTATTATTAAACGAAAGATTATATTACATGATAGTGAGATGTAGTGATAACAAAATCTCACATCACTACATTCTTCGCGCGGAGTTGGAGTAGTCTAACTGATGGCACATCGGGATGGTACTTAAAATGGTGCGGGATAGCGCCCACCACTCGCCGACTAAATACTCAGAATAATGATTGTATCGGAGTGTAGTCAAAACAAACACAGAAAGCCAACAAACCACAATGGATATGTAAAAATTATTATTTATTTTCAAAATAGTGTTTAAAATATACTAACCAATATTGGCAGAACTCTTCTTTATTGATTTAAATTGTGCGTGTAATAAAACCTCTTGCCAACACACTAACTAGTTGAATTGACAAAAAGCCTTTGGTTTGTTAATGGCTGGAAATTGCTTAGTTTCCTACTAATAACACGTCGTTGGAACATCTAANGACAAAAAGCCTTTGGTTTGTTAATGGCTGGAAATTGCTTAGTTTCCTACTAATAACACGTCGTTGGAACATCTAAATACTGAGTGTTATTTTGATATTTAACAAATGTTATTTTTCCAGCATTGACCAAACCGTGGAACGGCAAGTTTAAATGCCAGTTTTGCGGCAACCTCAAAGCATTCAAGTAGTGCTATGGCAGAGCATTAGGAGAGACGTAAATAAAGTAAGTTATTGCAATTTAAAATATATTTCTGGAGAAGATTAAGAAATAAATTCCCAACATTTTAAATAATATAATTTCAAAGGATAATCCTTCCATTGGTTAGACATAGCNGAGAAGATTAAGAAATAAAGTCCCAAAATTTTAAATAATATAATTTCAAAGGATAATCCTTCCATTGGTTAGACATAGAAAACACGTTGTCTTGTCGGAAGTGCTGTAAAATGTCTATTATGATAGAAGTTTTTATTAATTGTTGTATGTTAACCATATTAAATAACGATAGCATATTTTGTATATTAATATATAAAATTTTGTGTACAGATAATTAACCAACATATGTGAGGCATATTTTTAATGGTTTTACATATTACAATAATTATATTTAAATTTTCATTAATGAGTTTTCTATCACACGATTCTATTGTAATATATGCATGAAAACACTGTTTATACAGGAATTGATTTACATACATGATTGAGATGTAAACTAATATATTGTGTATTTTTAAATTTTTTTTACTGATATCTTAATTTTACTTTATCTATCAAATATATTTTTTCCCTGTCCTAATGAATTTTGTCTGGCTAATATTTTCCGAAGATTTGACATTTGAGCAATTATGAATTTTTGTTAACATAACTATAAAAACGCGGATATTTCTATTTTAGCACATTACGATTACACGGCTGATCATAGCAAACACAGCCAAAAGTTGTCAAAATATAATTCTTTACTGTCTCGTTATTCAACCTTAAATCAATATACATGTATCATTACAAAACATGGTACGAAATTTGTGNTATCGTATTAACTTACCTACGAATTCTACAACAGTATGTCTTTACTAAAGCAAATGTTATTACGTATTATCTTTTTAAACGTTTGAGTTTCAAAACCTTTCGCTTTTTACGATGGAAAGTAAGAAAGAGTTCATCAAATTTCTCGAAGTTTGGTTGCAGCTCGGAAACGCTGAATAAAATATTAAAACTATTAATTTGCTCCAAATCTGCCAGTGTACTGTTATCATAACGTTGGAATAAATGTAGAGTCATATCACTTAAAGTATAAAAATTTAGATTTTAACTAACCCAACATTCTTCGAAATTAAAGTACTTCAGTTTACTTTTCACTGCTGAGTTTAATCACAAATATACAAAGGTTACTATTTCTTTTATATTTAAAAATTTCAGGATCTTAAATAACTGTTGTTTAAGTGATTTCATTGTTTTTGTGTATAACGTTCAGTTGCCGAGAAATTTACACAACATTTTGCAGGAAATGCGATATTTATTTTCTATAAACAACATTGTTTGTCTCCTCAAAAATCTGATAAACACTCTTAGTCAAAATAATTAAAGGAATTTAGGTTGATCACCGATAAAGCGGTTGAATATTCAGTGGGCTCTTAGGCAGAGCCGATAGTTACTATAGAGTACGTGTTCCTCATTTCAAATAATCGCGTAAAGTGAATCATAAAATAGCATTTTACACGAATTTTTCATACAGTGAAACAGGTAGTAATAAAATCAAAATGTAATTACAATAAAAAATTAATTATTTTTTATTATTGGTCATGTTACTTTTCCTATGGCTTTATATTTTAACCAAATAATCCCATAAAGTTTATATGTTTAAGTGAGTTGCATGATATGGTTTATTTACAGATTTTCCAGACATNAAAATAGCATTTTACACGAATTTTTCATACAGTGAAACAGGTAGTAATAAAATCAAAATGTAATTACAATAAAAAAATTAATTATTTTTTATTATTGGTCATGTTACTTTTCCTATGGCTTTATATTTGAACCAAATAATCCCATAAAGTTTATATGTTTAAGTGAGTTGCATGATATGGTTTATTTACAGATTTTCCAGACATNGAACCAAATAATCCCATAAAGTTTATATGTTTAAGTGAGTTGCATGATATGGTTTATTTACAGATTTTCCAGACATGGTACATACTGTGTTTGAAAGTATCGCACTAAAAAAAAAAGATAAATAAAATTTAAAATTGTAGTTGAGTAGATGTAAGAGACAGCAGAAGGTTCAGCATTATTTGATAAGTTGATCTATTCAATATTGCATATATTTTCAGTTATGAGTTCCTATGCTGAACAAGTGGAAGCAAGAATTTCGATATATATCTACTGGACTATAACATGCATAAACAAAAATACCACCGTAATTTTGGCGACCAAAAATTTCATAAACTGTGAGATCGAGACGATCAGCAAACTACTAAATCATTGCCAGAGCAAAACGNTTTGGCGACCAAAAATTTCATAAACTGTGAGATCGAGACGATCAGCAAACTACTAAATCATTGCCAGAGCAAAACGAAAGCTGCTAAGCTCGCATACATACTACTCTTTTACGTTAAAAATTTCGCATAAATGGGACATGCTTTTGTTAATCNAAAGCTGCTAAGCTCGCATACATACTACTCTTTTACGTTAAAAATTTCGCATAAATGGGACATGCTTTTGTTAATCAAACCCGGCGGTCGTAGCCTCTATGCCATGTCACGCCTCGACCGCCCAATCAGCGATGGACAGACATAACGAACATCTTGTCAACGGAGGTTTCAGTAGCCCAATTTGTTTCAGCAATGTGAACTGCTGCACATTTTTGCAAGTAATGGGAACCTCGTACTCAGCAATAAGCATGTGGTCTGGCCGGGGTACTATTTATATCCCTGATACAGCCCATTTACGACTACTTCCCAATTTTCTGAAGTCCTTCTTAAGTTCTGCTTCCTGGATATTCCTCTGCTTTTAGTGAACAAAATCTTCACCGCACGAATGTGGTGAGCTGTCCCAGCTCACCGCATTCGTGCGCATTCAGATTAGTAATATTNAACAAAATCTTCACCGCACGAATGTGGTGAGCTGTCCCAGCTCACCGCATTCGTGCGCATTCAGATTAGTAATATTCTTCATAAGAACGAGGATAAAATTTGTAAACATGTTTACCGCCTTTACATAAAAAGCACTTACTAGTCTGCAACGAATCAATTTCAATGTCACCTAAGTCATTATCCCGTGCATTTTTGTAGCAAGACATCTTAAATGTACTACCTACACCAAACATATCCGCATTAACTTTATCGTCTACAGTTATGCCAATCTACGAACAGTGCCATCTTGTAAGCAACGAATATTGTGACTTCTCATTTCCCCTCCAATAGGTCTTTCACGAACCATAGGCTTAGCATCTTTTACCGTTTTATCATCAGAAACAGGTGTTTTTAAATATACAAAGCAATAACCAACTCGAATGTTTGAAAATTACACAGAATCCTTACTTAGCATTACAAACATACCCATTTTCCAACTGCTTCTAAATTCACCTAAAATAAAAAATATATATTATAATTTAAAAAAGCAATATTTATATTTTAAAAAATGAGGCATTTTATGTAAACTGAAGTATAAAATGCTTGTTATACATGAAAAATTTCGGACAGAACCAGATGTGTCATACGTATGATAACTTTTCAAAGGTTTGATTCAAAAGTGTGAAGAAACCACGAATAGAATGTATCGCCGTATGACATTACATGAGCGTTGTCGCTGCTCAAAACGTCGACCACTCGTTGGGGAGGGGATCCACCGTGATCTTCTATAGCTTCACGGTAACCACTTTTATACTTCTCCAACCACACTGTATCAGTCACCGGAAAAAATTTTCGGTTCGGCCAAACCGATTTCCCGTGTTACTTCATACACTGAAGAGCCCAAAAAAAAAACTGGTACACCTGCCTAATATCGTGTAAGGCCCCCCGAGCACGCAGAACTGCCGCAAGACAACGTGGTATGGACTCGACTAATGTCTGAAGGTATGCAGGAANCTGCAGGGCAGTCCACAAATCCAATCTGCGCCAATTTGAGAAAGGGTTGCACGTCTGTCACGTTTAATGATTCTCGTCAGTCGTCGTTTGTCCCGTTCTTTCACGATCTTTTTCCGGCCGCAGCGATGTCGAAGATGTGATGTTTTACCGGATTCCTGATATTCACGGTACACTCGTGAAATGGTCGTACGCGAACATCCAAATGTTATCGCTACCTCGGAGATGCTATGTCCTATCTCTCGTGCGCCAACTATAACACCACGTTCAAACACACTTAAATCTTGATAACATTCCATTGTAGCAGCAGTAACCGATCTAGCTTCCGACTGCATCCTGTTACTTTGATTGGTTCCATACCTTTGTTATTTGCATATGCGTGCCTTTACCAATTTTTTTTCGCTCTTCAGTGAACTATACGTAGCACTTGTAAGTTTGTCAGGATATACGGTGCGATCGAATGATTTCCAGCAGCCTATCCCAAATAAACAGGTGGGGAAATCTATTTTTTTTCCACATACCTGATAGATAAAATGTCAGGTTGAAGGTGAGCGATCTCACCCTTGGCCGTCGAAATAAGTCCCTCCCAGCATTCGCTATTACAGATCGTCTTCCCCCTTGCACAAGCTGACCCTGTGATCACTCTCTGTACTTATAACACTCCGTTTTCAACTATATCGACTCATCACCTCGTATTAAAACAGTCTTTGAAAAACATTCAATTTATTGCTGAAAAGAAACTAGAATCCAAGATCAGATGGAAAACAGCAGCCGCTAGTCTTCTAACTGCATCACTTTATAAAAATGAGTTGGAGTTACTAATTAAGGAATGGATGGCAGAGCAAGCTGATGATCGTATAACACCGACATCTTCCTTGACGAAGAAACACTTCCTCTACTTCAGGAACCAATAGGGGACTCGGACAGGTTAGCATAAATTGCTGGTATTAATATAATTCATATAGTAATGAGTTTAATGAAACAAATTAAACCTTTATGGTTCTATTTAAAACAATTAATCAATCACATTAAAAAAATCAGACATTTTCTCCAGACAAGATTGTATGACACAAAAAAATTCCTTCTTGTTTCTCAAACATAACATTAAAACTCAGAGCTCAACAGAAAAACAGTTATGGTGTGTGCCTCGTCTCAGTCTCTTCCCCTTTTTGTCATCTCAGTCACCAGAACTCTGCAACATTCATAAGTGGATACACACACTTCCAGGGCACCAACCCTGTCTCAGGTACAATAAACAGAATAAAACAAACAACCAAAAATTTAGCAATTTTCACACTACCAAAAGAGAAAACAATTTAACACTCAGGAGTGCTACGTGCTGTAGTGTGAGGTCATCCCTAGCTCTGGGGACTTCCACGGTTCGACTAGAGTACCCCTAGTACCAGCCACTTAAACGACTTCTGAGTGAACCTTAATACTAAAATACAAGTCACCAATTCAACAGAAGCTAGATCCTATTGAGGTCGTCCGTTGCTCTGGGGACTCCTAGGGGTTCGATGAGCTGACCTCTAGTAGCAGCAATCTAAACATACTGCTCAGCCAGCAGACCGCTTCCATGTCGACCTGTAACCAACGCTAGAGTGGCATCGCATCCCGCCTGTCGCCCTCCGAACAAAACAACACCATCCCATTCTACAATTCGCAATTCATCGCGTCTTCTAATCGACAACAACCCACGAGGAGGAGCTCGCCTCTCCACAACGCCTCTTAGCTTTTTTATTCGCGGCACACACCCCTGGTTACTGTGGCCGGCCAGGAAACTGGTAATCTCGAGCCTAGCCCCCAGTGGGCCAGTGGCCACAGTAAACTGCACCGTCTAAAAATCTGTAGGCACACTGCACGATAAGAACACAAACTCCAGGACTTTCCCGGTCTACTTCCCCCTACGCTCCCAGCCCCCTCCCCTCACCTAATGGTGACGGAGCTGGCTGGGGGCACGATGTATGCTGGTAACCAATTATATCCGCCCTGTGCATACCCAGTGCTTGGGGACTGCACTGCAACACCACATGCGGCTGTAACAACGCAAATTGCAGATAATAACCGCCACCAACAACCCCAAGAGTATCCTGAAATGGAAATGGAAGTAAGTACGCATGAACATTGGCACCAATGAAGGCACAAAGAAAATCATGGCGATACCAAACGCCTCCGACAGACGTCGTTAGAGGCGTCACCGAACATCTCGGTTTCAAACTGGTTTTCCCCATTACTGGAAATCCCAGATGGAGAATCCCTAATAACACCTGGCCCTCAGGCCAATCACAAACTTACACACAGCCGCGTGCCTCTACCAACACGAAGGAGAAACTTCACAATTTCCGTATAGTGGTACCTGACGTCTCACAGTACGGTAGGGTGGTAGAAAAACTTAGACCGATTTTCAAATCCGGCTTAACAGTACACATATCCAGACATAGCTGAAGCTTTCAAGTCGTTACGACTGAACACACAATCCATAAGAAAGCAGAATCATCGCTTCAAAGACAAGTTATTGAATTTTTCACCTACAGTAACCCGGCGGAAAAACCACAAAAAGTTGTGTTTGACCTTCCGTTTTGCACCTCAATAAAAGATATACAAAACGATCTCGAAGGCCGCGGCTACAGAATACAGAAAATAGACCAATTCAAAAAACAAGTTCCACACTCATTATATCCCACCCAGTTCGAGTTGCAGTCACAACCCTTTTTCTGCGTGACGGCCGCGCGAGATAACACACTTCCGCCCCTAAAAGCAGTAACCAGACTAAACATGACAGTGGTACACCCTCGCACCTACAAAAAAAGGCCGAAAGACGTCCTGCGCTTCAGTAACTGCACAGTAATATGCCACAGAAAAAATTACTGTTGAATGAGAATAGTGTGCCCACAATTCTCCGGGATACACCCCCTTTCAGTCTGTCCCACGTATCTCAAAGAGCCCCCGACTTGCCAGAATTGCCAAGGTGACAACCTATCAAACTCCCAAACTCTGCCCCAAGTTCACTGAACAGGTTTAGTAAAGACAAGCTCAAGATGAAAAGCGCAAGGCATAACAACAACAAATCTCCAAGTCAGCTCTAGTACCGGCCAGAAACTTGGCTAATTACCGAAAAATCACAGACGCAAAAAATCCGCCACANTCTCCAAGTCAGCTCTAGTACCGGCCAGAAACTTGGCTAATTACCGAAAAATCACAGACGCAAAAAATCCGCCACATCTCTCTTACGCACAGGGGACCTTAGGACTAAATCAACCAGCTACAGTCCCCACTCACAAAACCCTGCCAGTTNACATCTCTCTTACGCACAGGGGACCTTAGGACTAAATCAACCAGCTACAGTCCCCACTCACAAAACCCTGCCAGTTCCATAACCGAATACTCCACACCCCAGAGTGTTCCAGGAGGACTTGGAGAGGCGCTCCAAGACATGAACTCGCTGATGCGGTTCTTGTCGGAGTCCAACTTCGCAGTCATCATGCCACATTTCGTCCCCTCAAAGGAAAGAAGCCAATCATTAACAAACCAACAGGGAAAATCCTTTTTACTTCTAGAAGCCCTCAGCTCTTCCTCTGAACTGAAATAACCGTAACCTTCCCTTACAAAATTGTTTTGGGGAACTCCAGAAAATTGAAACAAACATACATACTCTGACGAGTGAAATAAACGCGAATATTTAACCGAAACTTTTAAAATGAATTAAAACCTATAAATTGTTCAAAAATCATAGGAAAATGTTCTTCCATACTCGAAATATATTAAAAGAAGTTATTTTAGCTACTTTACAACCCGAATTAAAGGTTTTTAATTTTCCCAAAACAAATTCTCAACTCTTAAATACGCTTCACGTAAAAATTCGACAGTGCTGCCACCTCTATAGTGGCGGAGGAAGGCCCCACCTCCCGCGCGACCTCTCGGCCAATTAGAGACCTCCGACCCCGTGGAACAAAAGTTGCAAATCTCAACTCTTTTGTCAAGCATTTTTTCACAAAAATAATGACTTTTTCACAGAATTATTGAACAAACAGTTTAACAAACAGATTTAAATAATTATTTACACGCTCTCAGCGTCTTTTTCACGACTTTAAATACTTTAAAACCAAAGTTTCCTACCCAACTTTCACTCGCTCTGCAAGGCAGCACACACCCACGAGGAAATACGCGTATTTTAACAAAATCAATTCCTCATCATACAAAACAACATACTAGTAAACTTTAAAATCTTTTTAGAATTAAAACAGNATTTTAACAAAATCAATTCCTCATCATACAAAACAACATACTAGTAAACTTTAAAATCTTTTTAGAATTAAAACAGTACCATAAAATCACCCGTAAATCTGTCTTTAGATACCAGTGACTGAAAACCACCGATTATAAAAAACTTATTTTTAAATTTCTAAACTTTTTTCGGGCCACGCCCTCACCATCTACTATAATTTCATAACAAACTCTGACATTTAAAATCCGTTTTTAGTACTTTAAACCGGAAATATACAAAATTCNATTTTAACAAAATCAATTCCTCATCATACAAAACAACATACTAGTAAACTTTAAAATCTTTTTAGAATTAAAACAGCACCATAAAATCACCCGTAAATCTGTCTTTAGATACCAGTGACTGAAAACCACCGATTATGAAAAACTTATTTTTAAATTTCTAAACTTTTTTCGGGCCACGCCCTCACCACCTACTATAATTTCATAACAAACTCTGACATTTAAAATCCGTTTTTAGTACTTTAAACCGGAAATATACAAAATTCCCGTATTTGTACAACAAAATCACCGATTATGAAATAGCTTATTTTCAATAACAAAACTTTTCTAGGGTCACGCCCTTAAGATCTTAGACAATTTTATGACAAATTCTGACTTTCAAAACTGTTTTTAATACTATAAAAAACCTGCAATATTCTAAATTCCCGTTTTTTACCGAACAACTAAAGTAAAGTAGAGTAATTTACCAAGGCAGTGCTGCGTCCCTCTTCTTTTACTGTGTAGTCTAGGGAGGGGAGGGGAATATTATGGGACACCTGAGCTTGCTGGAGAAACTCAGTTGGCCCATTAAATGTTAGCTGCGGAGGGCAACCTCCGTAACTACAGATTGGGATGGTGCAGGGAGTTGGAAGGGGGCTAATCTTGCTTCTTCCTAATCTTCCTGTAGGTCATATAAAATCCCGTTGGGTGGTAAAGAGCCCCTCACAGGGTCTGATCTACCCCCACTCTGAGCTTCAGCAATGATTAAAAACGGCGGCGGCCATCTCATTCCATGCCTATTATGAGAAAGGGGGGGGGGAGGCGTCACTATTTCACGACAGTTCTTCTCCCGACAGCTCGACCTATCCTTTATCCCCTCACTACAAGAAACGGACACATGCGAACCTCGCACCCTATGGCCACCTCCCCGTCTCCCGTCTGGGTCGTCCAGGTCAGCTCTAGTCGGCCATCTCCATATTTTGTGCTACAGATCTAAAAAAAACCGACACCAAGAAAACATCCAGGGGCACGAACATAAAGAAAAACAAGGAATATATATACAATAAACGAACACTTTTCCCACACACCAAAACCAAAACGAAACATTTTTACAAATTCACATTAGGTCAAAAGTTCGAATAAAAAAAAAATTCTCAACTGAAATTTTGTCAAACTTCCGGTCTTGGCTGACAGCTGTTCTCCCAAAGCGACGACGCCATGTGCCGTCAGTATTTGATGGCGATTGACTAGTGGGGAAGTGTCCCTCGCAGCTACGTCGCTACGCTGGCGACAGCCTCATCCTGTCTCTCCTGACATTTTCCTCTCTTGCTGAAGTGTGTTTCCATTCCCCTCCTAGAACAGTACTTGTACAAAAGCGCGTTTAAACACTGACCTCCAGAAGATTTTCACAACAATTCAAATTTATCCAAGTACTTAACAACAAATAAATCACCATCATTAACAAGCCACCTGTCCATGCCATGAATTCGCAGTTCGCTTTCTCTACAATAATTTCTATTTTTCTCATAACCCTTTGGGAATTAAACACACTGACCCCTGACAGCATGTCCGCGCAATACGAGCCACTCTCCATGCTCCTCACTCCAACTAACGGTTTTAATTTATTCCTCATACAGTTCCCAGTGGATTTTCTCAGATCCACTAACACGCATTCATTTACCCATTGAAATACATTTTTCCATTTAACCATTTTATATTTAATTCCTCATTCGTTCTTTTCTTCCCCATGGGCCGGGCAATCTGTTACTGTTTTTCAACTCTATTTATTCTAAGTATAACACAATAATATTTGTAAAAGCAATGAATCATTACATCGCATCTGTAGCTCTGCGTATAAAAAAACACATTTACTACACGAGGGGGCCCATAAAAATTATTAATTTCTTCAATTACCGACACCTATCTGAAACAGAAACGTGAATTATATCCGGTCGCAATGCGAACACAATCAATACCTCGGCTACTGTGTCACGGCTCCAAGTGCTGCCATCTCGTAGCGCCTCTGAAACAGCACCTGTGGTACTGAAAATTCTAGCTAACTGTACTTTCAAAACACTAGCCTATTTACATCATATCTTTATATTACCTACCACGACAAGGCACTCCAATAAAAATTTAGATTAAAATTAACTAATTAAATTTCAGGCAAATTTCTTGTGGTGAACATTCAAAGATCTGCATGATTGGATACCCGGCTTCTCCACCAAATTATAAATGTCACGAATACTTGCTACTTCCCTGTTATAATCACCATATCTGCTACCAACATCCTAACATATATGGGTAGGGGCGTAGCTGCGATTCGCTTGGCAGGGGAAATCATAATTTCTTTCGTATTTTTCGATCCCAGTGAGTTTGCCAGGCGTCAAACTTAATAAAAATACAACTTATTACTACATTATTTAAACAATTCAACTTATACTTAAGGGGTGGGGGTATCAAAATCATAAATCAAAAGAGTTAACTACGCACTTCCAATTTTAAATTCCCATTTAAGAAGGCTTTATATGAGAAAACGAATAAAAAACATTCAGCCATTAATAAAATTCAAATATTTCTCTAGACTGACAAAAATAATTAAATACTTAAATTAAGTACATTTCCTAAATGCAACATCAAAACAGCAATTACGCTTAACGTCACAAGGCTAAACTTTTACGTAGATATCATAACATTAGATTGAGCACCGTTGCCAAGGGGAGTCAGTACAAAAAAATAAATAAACAGAATAATTAAAAATTAACANGTTCTACCTTAATGTAAACATAACTAATTTCTACGTTACTGTTTTCTACGTCCCCCGATGAACTCGCCTTCCCATCTCGACCCTCGAGTGGACTAGACAGGCCTCACATCGCACTAAATCTTTCACTGTGATGTCATCTGGAATTCGCAATCTTGTGCACCCGCACTGATTTCCACATATTTTCGCGAGCTCACTCCAACAAACTCACAAAACACAACCACGCCCTAGGCTAGGCTGGTGCCTAGCATAGGTTTAACCTGTTTCTCGGACTCAAACCAGCACCCCAAGTGTCCGTAGAGTATCGAGGCTGGTAAACGATTATCCTATACACAAACGACGCCTGTCCCCCGCCTCTCGCGACTCACAACTTCTGAAGTGCGGGACCTCGGTCTGTGAACCCAGAGCTCCTGGCCAGTAGCCGCCCGAGCACACGCATAACGATTTCCGGGTCCCGCAATTTCTGAGTCGCTGCAAGAAAAATTAACACAGAATGGTGACATATCTAGAGGTAAAAAATTTTAAACATGATAATATAAATTAATATGGCCTAATACAGTTCAACTTCTTCTCCAAACTTGAAAAGAATTTATTGATTATTTCCCGAGATACGACAAAAAACGGTATTTTTTAAAGTGAAGTTATGTTACAAAATGGAGGAGAAATGAGACTTTGTATAGAAAAGGTTTTATGGATATAATATATATGTGCTGTCAGCATAAACATTTAAGGTGAAATTTGTTTTGTAGTTTTGTAGATAAAAATATTTTCAGATAACATTTTTATATGGCCGTCATTTTGAAAATATTTGTGTATGACCCTCTCAATGTTACAGTTTATATGTTCTTCCATAGAGCGATTTACTTGCCAAATTTTGTATAAATAGGTTGTTTTTTTTAGGAGATATCACGTAACTTTAATGTAATTTAATACTATTTTACAAAATAGCAAACAAAAGAGATTTTATGTGGAGACATTTGATGGTTGTAATATAACAGCCAGCACACAAAATTCCAGTGGGATTAAATATACGGTTTTGACTAGATAACATAAAAAACTAAAATAGCTAAAAAGCTAAAATAGCCGCCATTTTAAATATAAGTGTCTGACGTACAAAAGACTTCTCGTTTAACATTACCTTCCGCAGTATTACTTGTTTGCCGTATGTGGTAGGAATTGGTAAATTTTTNCAAAAGACTTCTCGTTTAACATTACCTTCCGCAGTATTACTTGTTTGCCGTATGTGGTAGGAATTGGTAAATTTTTTGCCGTATGTGGTAGGAATCGGTAAATGGTTTCCCGATATATAACTTAAACTTTATTTATTAATGAGGCACAATCTTACAAAACAGAGGGCAAAAGTGGCTTCATGTAGACCCATTCGATGTTTGTTATATATACTCTTTGCATACAAAGTTAAGATGTAATTGATTACATGTTTCCGAAAACATATCATACCATACTAAAATATCTAAACGACATATTTGAACATATTAACTGTCGTAGTACTACTTGTTTGCCAAATTTGGTAGCAGTGTGTCAATCGCTTCCCGAGATAATACACAAAAACTTTTTCTAAGTGGCTTTCATTTCCATTCTAAGCNCAAAAGACTTCTCGTTTAACATTACCTTCCGCAGTATTACTTGTTTGCCGTATGTGGTAGGAATTGGTAAATTTTTGCCGTATGTGGTAGGAATCGGTAAATGGTTTCCCGATATATAACTTAAACTTTATTTATTAATGAGGCACAATCTTACAAAACAGAGGGCAAAAGTGGCTTCATGTAGACCCATTCGATGTTTGTTATATATAATCTTTGCATACAAAGTTAAGATGTAATTGATTACATGTTTCCGAAAACATATCATACCATACTAAAATATCTAAACGACATATTTGAACATATTAACTGTCGTAGTACTACTTGTTTGCCAAATTTTNACATATTAACTGTCGTAGTACTACTTGTTTGCCAAATTTGGTAGCAGTGTGTCAATCGCTTCCCGAGATAATACACAAAAACTTTTTCTAAGTGGCTTTCATTTCCATTCTAAGCCAAGAATGGTTAAATTTCCGTAATGCCAACTCTCAGCGTTTCACAATTATTAAATAACACATTGATAATCCTCTATACATAAACACCATAAATGTTAAATAATTTCCCAAAATGTTGAACAATTCAAGTACTTTATCTCATAGCGTATAACAAATATATCTTGTTCTCTCAATATAACCATACTTGCTTGACGTAGTGCATGTGTTGCAAATCATATAATTGTTAAAAATAAACTTCCATTGTTGTCATTATCATACATATTCCTCTGGTAAGAAAACACTCCTAGTATGTTTATGGGTTGTCTTCGGTGAGTTTTAATCATGAAATTAAGAAATAAATTAAATTAAGACCATAAACATAATACTTTATATGTTCTCTGAATAATTCATGTACCACTATCTTACACAATCGCGGGAAGCAGTAGTTGTCCTTTGGTTTATATTATTTCTGTAATATATGCTTTCAGAATACAAAATTTTCTTGAGATTGGTTAAATTGTATGATAATTATACCGAAAAAACCTAAAATAATTGTATGGCTGTCATTTTTAAAATAAGACCCTTATTCATTTAAATTGCATACATTTACATATTCTACAATAATCTTACATACATTCCAAATATACCAAACATTGGTTAAGTATTTTTCGACATTTACAGTGAAAGCTTTATTTTTTCATGTGGTACTTTCTTCCAAAATGGTGGACTCACAATGTTATTAACCTCTGAAATAAATGCTACACTTTGCGTGTCAGCATACAAAATAGGCTCAAAGTTTTCCGAGATATGACATATCACCCTAAATCTTGAAATTGCCACCATTTTTAAAGTATGTGCCCGGCGTGGTCGAAAACTATAAAAGTTCGGTTTGCTTACTTAGTACTATATGTGTACTAAATTACGATATAGTTAACAAAGGTGTCGTTATACCCCATGTTTGAATTAGTATAACGTCATGACAGGCACATATTATCAAAAGGCATACATATGCTTTCTACTACATTTATCATGGTATCACCTCCCAAAATATTTTAACATACTTCCGGAAATTAATTGCAGAGATCTTGTAACTAGAATAGTGCCGTAGAAATTTTTTATATCCTTATCTCTAGTAAAGAAGGCGGAAATACGAGTAGGCTAATATATTTGAACGTGAAATGAGCGTGAATTGGCATTTAGCAGTCTTGGACAGAAAAGGTTTGTCTCATTCTGTATCTGTAGGTTTTGTCAGATAAACGAGGTTTTCCTTAAGTCGTGAGGGCAATTTTGGCGCGTCATGTATTGCAGAAGGCAAGTCCTGGTGGTATCTTTCCCAGGCGATCACGTGGGATCACAGGAGGCCAGTTGGAGTGATGAGACCTGACAGTCGTGGCTCGTCCATCACTTTATTGGCCGTCCAGACTTTCGCGCAACAGCGCCACAAGCCGGCAGTGTTCACATTTGATGGCTTCCATTTTCTTTCTCGCATCAGCACGCTCAATTTACTTCCTGGCATTTTAGATTTCTTGCGTCTGTTCTGATTTATAAAGTGCAACGAATCAAGCAATACATTATTTCCTCTGAAAACTAGGAATTTTGTAAATTTACTATTCACAAATGAAACTATATTCGAAATGGAATTACATAAACTTGATATTTGCAAATGCTGGTACCAAAAATTTAGAAATTTGTATATTAAATGTAGTTAACACTGTATCATTAATTCGGTCTAAAAAANTCCATTTTCTTTCTCGCATCAGCACGCTCAATTTACTTCCTGGCATTTTAGATTTCTTGCGTCTGTTCTGATTTATGAAGTGCAACGAATCAAGCAATACATTATTTCCTCTGAAAACTAGGAATTTTGTAAATTTACTATTCACAAATGAAACTATATTCGAAATGGAATTACATAAACTTGATATTTAGAATGCTGGTACCAAAAATTTAGAAATTTGTATATTAAATGTAGTTAACACTGTATCATTAATTCGGTCTAAAAAANGAATGCTGGTACCAAAAATTTAGAAATTTGTATATTAAATGTAGTTAACACTGTATCATTAATTCGGTCTAAAAAATGTATCTCGTTGTTGAAATTTGTAATCGCCATTTAAATTGTCATTAATATGACGTTAACTTTAACTAAATTTAGATCTATGGTGATTTTAAAACTATATTTTATAATATTAGTGACTTTTTAACTGTGGCAAGGTGTACGCTGATAGTTAGAGTAAGAAATTCATAAATTCATAATGATTTTGAAGTTTATACAAGATATAACATTTTTTAAACATCACTAACCAATATTGGGAAAGCGTTGTTTTTTGGTAGGCATCGTGTGTAATAACATATCGTTCCAATACGCTTGAAATTTCGATGTTATTCCAGACAAGCAATGGATACTCTCTGTTTGTTTGGGGTACATATTTTTATTGTGTTCAGCACTAAGTCACGTCCGCTTTCACATTTAAAACCAAAACCAAAGAATATTTTTTTTACGGCATGCAATTTCACCAATGGGCGCGTACCTACAAACACCCTTCACCTATATGTACTAACCATAAGTCATTAATGTAGGGGCTTTAAAACTACATCATTCTCTGTTTTACTACTTCATTTGTCATTACAATAGCCAGCAAACACCTGTTCGCTCTTTTATTTCCCATTTTGCTTCGTTTGTAAACAGGTAACATCATGCATATATTATAGTTAAGGAAACCCACTCCAAGCCGAAGCCAAGTCTTTGCTAATAACGTTTAGAATAATGAATATATTGCAACATACTTGTCAGCAGACGTACGTTGCTTTGTGTGAAATTTGATGACTTCTTAACAAGCATTGGAAGTGGTCACCTTCCACATCCAAACACCTTTGAACTCGACGCTCCATATTTTGTAATGAGGCTGCCAGTACGTCAGGTGTCACTGACCTATAGCGATGTATGCATTCAAGTCGTCAATGACTCTAGTCTCTTTGCATATTCTTTGTCCTTTAGATATCTGCATAGGTAGTATTCAGGTGGCGTCAGATATGGTGACCGCGGTGGTTAAAATCCTTTCGAAATGAGACGGTCGTCGAAAAAGTACTAAATTTTAGCCACGCAGAAGTTGGATGTACGCTGTCGTACTATATTATTGGAAGTGGCCAGTGGTTAATTGTCGTCTAATTGGTTAACAAAAAGTGTTCTGGAGACGCTTGGGTGCCTCTAAACATAGTGGTATTTTTATAATCGAAGAAGGTGAGGCGAGATGAGTATCGAGCAGCGACGGAATGCAATCCCCGAGAAATCCCGCCAACCAGCGGCATTGTCAGGCATGATTCCCGAGTGCAAAAACCCGGGAGTGACCCCGCCGGGTTCTGAACTCCGTTCTCTTTGCGAGCGATGAGCGCCCTAGCCGCTGCGCCAAATGTGGACGCAACAGCGGTGTTGAAGATGTCTATGAATACAGCAGTCGTAATGGTTGTCTTAAAAAAAACTGGAACAATTTTTTTAACAAAAACAGTACATATAAGCGACATTACATAAAAATGCAAGTTACTGCTGGGAGGAGTAATTAAGGTCTTCCTGGTTTTCCATAATTTTATTTGATATTTGCTTGTGCATTTGTATTTAATTTTATTTGCAATGTTATATTGTATATTGTAAACGATAAACAAATTTATTCATATTACAAGACTTGAAAGTTTGTTGCGTGCATTTAGGGCAAAAACCAGTTATACAATCTAACACTCCTCTAAAATGAACCAATGTTAATTTCTGTGCCTTCTTTAGGAAAAAATTATGGTGACACTCATGTTCTTGTTACATCACGTGGGGATATTCGCTGGCTGAAAGGCGAAAATTTTACTAATTTACATTAACCGAAGGGTGAAACCAAGCTTCGTCAGAAAAATGAATAATCTAAAATACTCTGATTTGTACAGATGAGTGTCTGCAACCAGCGACAGAATGCCACACGTTTCGCTTTGTCAGGCTCCTTGAGTTCGTTGACGGTGAAGATTATACGGTACGTATGGAGATTGGCTTTTTTGATGCACAATGAGAAGTGCTTTTTGACAATCTGGTTTCCTGAGAAAGTCGCCGCAGTGACTTCTTTGGAGAGACTAGTAGTTGGTGCCTTACATCCTCGACATAATCCTGTGACGTATTTGGACGACCCCCTTCATTCCTGTCCAATTCAGTCCCACTGGTTTCAAGTTTCTTCGCCAGGGCCCAAATAGTGGATTTACTCGATGCAAATCTGCCTCTAAACTTTCGCGGAGTATCAATTGATATGCCTTAATCGAATTTCTTTTCTAGTTTGTCCGAACAAGGAAGAAACACGGCTCCACAATATTGAAAAATATTTCTTCCATATTTTTTTATAAATTAAACTAAAATTTTTATAATGCGCAATTAAACACCAATTTCAGGCNAAAAATATTTCTTCCATATTTTTTTATAAATTAAACTAAAATTTTTATAATGCGCAATTAAACACCAATTTCAGGCCCAGAGCCACAGCAACTGCCCACCGATGTACGCACAACAGCGGACTGACAAAACACTGGTGGTTACAAGGCAACATNGCAGAGCCACAGCAACTGCCCACCGATGTACGCACAACAGCGGACTGACAAAACACTGGTGGTTACAAGGCAACATAATAAATTACTGATATGTAGTTATTGAACCTACATTCCTCAACATGGGTGCAATTAATTTTAAATAATGTATTAAAATCTGAGTTGGCATGTAGGATTTGACGTCTCGTTGAAAGCAAATATCATTAGAGATAGCACCTGAAACATAATCAACAGTAGTGAGACAATTACAAATACACATGTACCCAGAAAACCTCCTACCATACGCCAGTGTGCAATTATCTGCATTACGGAGCTTGGATTAGAGCATCAACTTAGAATTTAATCAGCCTTTTATTTAGAGTGATAGGGTATGCTATCATAAAAATATTTTAAAAAAAAGTGACTGGGCCAATTAAACAAGTAAGTTTACATGGACTACCATATCGCTACTTGTGTAAAGAATTAGATGAAAATAGGTTAATTGGTCCCTGAGATATGGCATAAAACCTCCATGTTTTTTATTCACGATCTTCATAAATGGAGGAGAAAAAATTCATATATTAGCATATTCGATGATAGTATACTGCCAGTACGCCTGTAGATAGCTCAGCTAAAATCGAATAAATAGTTTTGGGATATAGCACACTCAGCTAAAATTATATTACAACCGCCATTCTGAAAAGACGTGTCTATCACACTTAAAAAAATACCTCTCTTTATGTGGCCTACCACAAGACAACTTCTTTGCCGAAATTGGTAAGAATGGGATGATTGTTCCCCGAGATATGACATAAAAACTTAATTTTTTGGTGACGCTAACTTACAAAATGGCAGAGAAATGAAGGTCTCTATACGAAAATTTTATGGCTGTAGTTGATAATGCCTGCATATAATAATAAGTTGGAATTTGTTATGTTAATAAAGTGTACTGAGATAAAATATTTATAAAACCAACATTTGGAAATAAAGAGCTAGACCTACTGTACTGCAGTTAACACCACCTGCAGTAATTCGAATTGTTTGCCAAATTTTTGGCAAATACTTGATTTATTTGTATGGTGCTATCTTACAAAATGATGGACAAAATATGTTTCGTTTGAATACAGTTGATATTTGTAATATATACTGCCAGCATACAAAGACAAGGTGGAATTGATTACATGGTTTACAAGATCAAGTAGACAAAGCTAAAATGGCTTTGTGGGCGCCGTTGTGAAAATAAGTGTCTGACATACCATAAACATACAAAGTGCATCATATACTGCAGTACTATTTATTTGACAATTATGAAAGCATTCGTTCAATTTTTTTCCGAAATAAAACATGAACATTTATTTATTCATGTGGCACTATCTTACAAAATGGCAGGATAAAATTTGTGCGTGAAGACACAGTAAATAATTGTAATTTTTACTGCCAGCAAACAAAGTTAAGTTGGAATTGATTACCTTGTGTATATATAAAATTATAATCTAAGATGACTATTTGGCTGCTGTTTTGAAAATGAGTTTCTGACATACCTAAAACATATAATTTACATAATCTGCCACAGTACTAATTGTTTACCAAATTTGTTATGAATCGGTTTATTGTTTATCGAGATATGACAAACAATATTTATTCATGTAATGCTATCTTACAAAATGGCGGATAAAAGTGGCTATGTGTTTGCATATAATGATGTTGTAATATACACTTTCAGCATACCAAAATTGGTTGAAATTATTTAAATGGAACAATAGATATACCAAATAAACCTCAAATATTTAATGACTGCCATTTTAAAATTAATTACCTATTCAAGCTGAATCACTTTCATTTACATGACACGTCATAGTATAACTTACATACCAATTTGGATGAGAATTGCTCTGATGGTTTTATTAGATGTAATATAATATCTTTATTTTTCATTTGGTGCTATCTTCCAAAATGGATTACAAATAAAGATATCCATATAAAAATTTAATGCTTACATAAAGTTCTGTCAGTTTAAAAAATTTGGTTCAAATTGGTTTTGTGGTTCCCGTGATTTGATATATCATGCTCAATATAAAAATGGCTGCCATTTTGAAAGTAAATAACCGGCGTAGTTGAAAACTATAGAAGTCAGGTGTCCTTACCATGTTCTATATATTTACCGAGTTTGGTGTAATTCGGTTGACGCGCCTTTCTATCCTTCGTAAAGTATAGGCTAACTACCGTGGACAGACACATCACGCCACAATTCAAAACGCATTTCACAGTTCTAGTTTGTCGCAACATATTCAATATGAAGCGTCGAGTTGAGTGTTGTCTGGACGCGGATGTCATCACGTTTTACGCAAANTTTGTCGCAACATATTCAATATGAAGCGTCGAGTTGAGTGTTGTCTGGACGCGGATGTCATCACGTTTTACGCAAAGCAAAGTAGGTGTGTCTAAAATTTCGTTACAATATTTTTTTTATTGTTAAAGTTACTAACGAAAACCGGGGCTTAGCTTGGAGTGGGACATTCTGTACTTAATAATTAACCCATAGTTAATATATAATTTTGTAAAAACATGAACTTCATTTCAGCTACAACTGCGTATCCGTATGAGGGACATAAATCGAAATCAGCGTTTTTCATAAATTCGTTTAATACGGTTAAAATTGATTGCAATTACTGTATAAACAAGTTTCCCTAACAATTCAGCTGCATTCCAAATGTTTGTGAATTAATCCAAATATCTACGTGTGTGGTTAAATTGTTTTAATTTAGAGAACAGAATATGATAGTTAAACACTTTATGTCTAGCGTCATGGGCAGAATCCAGAGACATTGCGATGTATATTTAAAACTGTGTTTTCTTATTAATATCGAAATGCAGCCATATTGGATTACAGACTCTGACTCTATTTATAAGTACTACGAAACTGATATCATCTTGAAATTTCTTGTAGCCCCAGCAAAGTAATTTATATAATTTTCTTTTTCACTTATTTAAGTTTGAAGACAATTATACTGAGGGGGTGATGTATCAAATTACAAAAAATATTGAGTTATATGTAATTATGTACGAACGCAATCAATAAGAACCACATTAATATTACTTCTTCTAAAGTATAATATTTATAATTTGTAATAAGACACTAATTATATGCATTATTGTGGGATCACTGTGATCATGTTGAAACATTGGAGTAGATAAAAATAGGGGCTCTGTGGACAAGTACTGGGGGCTGAAGATCTAAAGATCCTCGGCCATTTTGGACTCACGATCTGGTTTCCGTCCGCTATATTTTTTGTGGACACTACCTTGTTTCCCACCGCCATTTTGTTTCCAGACACCAATTTGTTTTCGCCCACCATCTTGTTACCACGTTCCCTTCGTTAAATTTTCGCCTTCTAGAGGTGCTGGTGTCGCTCTCACTTGGCCGCCATGTTGGTTCTAGAGTTAGCTGCTAGGGACACTGCTTTTTTCATTTAAATTTCGAAGAGCTCGGAATACCATATGCAGGAGGCCAGGATAGAACTACCGAACCGTGGGTCGACTTACATACACCTTAGCCCACTTGGCTATCGGGCATGTATTGTGACAAGGTTTTAAAGAAGTAATTAGTGTGAAGGCAGGGGATAAATATGTAATTTATATATTTAGTTGTAATTATTCCAATGCATGATAAAAATTTGTATGTAATTTTTTTTTACTATCAGAGACATAGACCAGCAATAAGAATTTTTTTCATTTAGTCATATTACTTTTTAAGTATTGTTAAAAAAAATATTTGTTATTGTCATAGGTACCTACATTTTTTTAAAAGTATTTCTTCTCTTTATAAGAAAGCATTTTCTTTTTAAGTGTTTGTTTTACGATTTTTTTTTCTTTTTAGACATTTTCTTTTTAAAAATATAATAAAATGTACTTAAAAAACTTATATATTTTTAAATTATATTTTTTTAAAGTTTTTATTTACATGTAATATTTTTCAATAATAAATTTCTTTCTCTTGTGTGGGTCATCCATCCCTCGGTCTGGAACTGGTATAATTTTCGGTGTCGCCCTCCCACATAACAACCCACATGGCTGCTAAAATAACCATGTGCGCGGGTCTCTGGCCGGGGACAGAGCAATACAGTGTATAATAACAAACAATATAGAGAAACAGTGTTTCGGAAAGAGCAACATGAAGTGAATAAATTTATAGCTGCCAATTCTATTTTTAGGCACATGACGTTTGTTGGTGTTTGTAAACAAAAACAGCAAAAAACATTTCATAAAAAATTCTTTGTCTTAAAAATTGTTTTCCTTATATATGTATGAATAAAAAAAATAAATATCACAAATAAATGAAGTAAAAAGGACTTTTTTTTGCTTGTCAATGTAAAGTAATACTGCTTAACATGTATTTTAAAACATAATAAAGAGTTTGATAAATAAAATAATTGTATAATTTAAAACTATTTCAGCTATTATTTTTATTACCACTTATTGAACCCCATCAATTCAGAAAAATGTTAATGTATAGTGTAGGGTAGTATTGTATTAACTTGGTAAACATTAAATTTTTTCAAAACAGAAAAAAGAAACTAATACAAGAAGATAAATTAAGGAAAAAATTGTTTTCTGAATTAAATCTGTAAACCATTGTGGTTACTGGAGTTTAGTTTGCGAGCATGCATGGACACGCAGGGCACCTAACCTTGTCAAAGTTTTAAATATATATCTGTGCTTGCATGGCAAAGGATGTGTTAGCATTTTCACAGGCCTGCATCTGCACAGTGTCAGGTAACAGGNATATATCTGTGCTTGCATGGCAAAGGATGTGTTAGCATTTTCACAGGCCTGCATCTGCACAGTGTCAGGTAACAGGTGTTTGCACTCAAGTCAGCATGCGTGTGGGGGGAGCTGTGTTATAATTTTCCGGCATAATGTTGAGAGATGCCTCCAGAGCCGCCAACTCGTCCGTTTCAAATCAGCCGGATCATACATTCTAGATAATGCATCAGTCACCTGGTTTTCGGGACCTCGGACATCATGAACCTTAAAATGGAAACGGGACAGGCGAAGCACACAGCGACCCAATTTGCCAAGCTCTTGGGGGTGGTTAAGGACCCAACTCAAGGCCCGATTATCAGTGTTAAGGTCGCATTCGTCATTCTCGATATACGATGCGAATTTCTCAAGCCCAAAAATGCATGCTGAAGACTTTTTCTCATAGATTCCCAGCCTTCGTTCTGTCTCAGAAAGACTGCGAATCCCGAAGGCGACAGATGCCAAACCCAACTCTGTCCACTGGCATAGGACAGCACCTAAAGACAGCGATGAGGCATAAACTTGAAAGACAAATTGGCGCGCAAAGTCCGGAAGATGAAGCATCGGAGGAGAGAAAATCTTTTCCATAAGCAGAGAGAAGGCGACCTCCTGCTTCTGACCCCAACGAAATTCTACTTCCTTCTTTTTCAAGAAATTTAATGGTGCTGCCAATTTATAAAAATGACCAGAGAAAATGGAGCAATAACATAATATTCCAAATATCTTCTATACACCCTTCAAGGTCTTAGGGCGAGGAAATATGAATATAGGGCCACACTGTCAGGATCAGTTATCAAATAACCTTCACTGAGCAAATATTACAGAAATTTCACCTTGTTGGATACCAAGGTGACTTTATCTGGATTTATGGTCAAACAAACTTCACGCATTTTAAGGAACACCTGACACAAATAAAACAAATGAGACTCATGGTCATCACTGTAAACAAAGATGTCATGAATAAATTTTAAAACAAATTTTAATTTAAATTCAGACAGAATAAGATCTAACATATGTGACAAGGTTTGACTACCGAAAATGGAACCCAAAAGAGTGCACGTGAACTCATATTCGCTCCAGGGTATACTAATAGCCGTATACTTCCTACAGGAGGAATCCAGCAAACTTTTGTGAAAACTGTTTTTCAAATCATTACTCAAGTGCTGAAGAGCACAATCAATTGAAGGCAATGGGAAGGTATCCTTATGATTCTTTTTGTTTAACAGGNTACTCAAGTGCTGAAGAGCACAATCAATTGAAGGCAATGGGAAGGTATCCTTATGATTCTTTTTGTTTAACAGGGACTGGTTAACCACCAAACGATATTTGTCACTTTCCTTTTTACGTACCAAAAATCCCGATGAACAATAATCTGATGTCGAAGGAACTATTATGCCAGCCTCTAATAATTTATCTATAATTGCTCGCAATGTTAAGGGCTTGGGTAGAGGAATTTTTAAATGGCCGTCGCGCACCGGAATATAATCCGTCAACGAGAACTTATAAGCGAGAACATCGCATTCACCAATGCGAGGAGAAATTACATCACTAAATTCCTCCTTCAACTGATTCAAGCACACTTGAAAATCAGTGGCCGAACTCGTGCCATCCAACATAGGAGAAAACACATCCGTATCCACGTTGACATGCAAGTTAATCCTAATGATCGGAGCAAACCAAACAGACAAGAAAAATTCATCGAAGTTAACAGACGCCGTAGTCTTCCCCAGAAATTCAAGGCATAAAATAACGTCGTGAGACAGGCGAGAAAATAACCAGATAGGAAACTTTCATGAAAACCTACCGATCTTAAAATGTAGGTTCACAACTACATTACTACTGACGATATCACCGTCAGCGACACACAAACGCTTCTCTGACTTACATATGACACACCCGTTGAAAATTATCTTAAAATCCAAGCCAGAAATCTTTTATACCCACAAGTGATCAACGCCTTACACTTCATAACAGTGCGCGGGACTTTACCTTTAGTAAAACTGGAAGACCCACGCCGATTTCCAGTCTCGAATCGTTTCCTGTCCTAGGACAGGATCTACGCAGGTGCCCGAGCTCGCTGCATTGAAAACATTACCTCTCAGGCGTCGTACGCCTGCTGAGTTGACAATTTCTAGCTACTGCCTCTGAGCAGCACAATTACTGCAACGTAAAGAATAATTGCGTTTCTCGACATCTTGTATATTGGAAATTCGACCGGATGGCGCGGAGTTGCAGTCGCGGTCGGCTCGTAGGGCAGGTGAAAAACAACCACAGTATTCACTAGAGGCGACAAGGCGACCTCGCACCTCTACAGCCAGCTGGCATAGCTCACGAAAGTTACTGGAACAGATGCGAGCATGCATTGCGCACGTACGTGGGGAGCAAAATTGTCAACGATGACACTAACTAGTTCGGTTTCACTTATTTGGAAACNTTTGTCGCAACATATTCAATATGAAGCGTCGAGTTGAGTGTTGTCTGGACGCGGATGTCATCACGTTTTACGCAAATCAAAGTAGGTGTGTCTAAAATTTCGTTACAATATCTTTTTTATTGTTAAAGTTACTAACGAAAACCGGGGCTTAGCTTGGAGTGGGACATTCTGTACTTAATAATTAACCCATAGTTAATATATAATTTTGTAAAAACATGAACTTCATTTCAGCTACAACTGCGTATCCGTATTAGGGACATAAATCGAAATCAGCGTTCTTCATAAATTCATTTAATACGGTTAAAATTGATTGCAATTACTGTATAAACAAGTTTCCCTAACAATTCAGCTGCATTCCAAATGTTTGTGAATTAATCCAAATATCTACGTGTGTGGTTAAATTGTTTTAATTTAGAGAACAGAATATGATAGTTAAATACTTTATGTCTAGCGCCATGGGCAGAATCCAGAGACATTGCGATGTGAATTTAAAACTGTGTTTTCTTATTAATATCGAAATGCAGCCATATTGGATTACAGACTCTGACTCTATTTATAAGTAATACGAAACTGATATCATCTTGAAATTTCTTGTATTCCCAGCCAAGTAATTTATATAATTTTCTTTTTCACTTATTTAAGTTTGAAGACAATTATACTGAGGGGGTGGTGTATCAAATTACAAAAAATATTGAGTTATATGCAATTATGTACGAACGCCATCAATAAGAACCACATTAATATTACTTCTTATAAAGTATAATATTTATAACTTGTAATAAGACACTAATTATATGCATTATTGTAGGATCACTGTGATCATGTTGAAACATTGGAGTAGATAAAAATAGGGGTTCTGTGGACAAGTACGGGGGGCTGAAGATCTAAAGATCCTCGGCCATTTTGGACACACGATCTGGTTTCCGTCCGCTATATTTTTTGTGGACACTACCTTGTTTCCCACCGCCAATTTGTTTCCAGACACCAATTTGTTTTCGCCCACCATCTTGTTACTACGTTCCCTTCGTTCAATTTTCGCCTTCTAGAGGTGCTGGTGTCGCTCTCGCTTGGCCGCCATGTTGGTTCTAGAGTTAGCTGCTAGGGGCACTGCTTTTTTCTTTCAAATTTCGAAGAGCTTGAAATACCATATGTAGGAGGCCAGGATAGAACTACCGAACCGTGGGTCGACTTACATACACCTTAGACCACTCGGCTATCGGGCATGTATTGTGACAAGGTTTTAAAGAAGTAATTAGTGTGAAGGCAGGGGATATATATGTAATCGATATATTTATTTGTGATTATTCCAATGCATGGTAATAATTTTTATGTAAGTTTTCTTACTATCAGAGACATAGACCAGCAATAAGAATCTTTTTCATTTAGTCATATTACTTTTTAAGTATTGTTAAAAAAAAAAATTTCTTACTGTCAGAGGTACCTACATTTTTTTAAAAGTATTTCTTCTCTTTATAAGAAAGCATTTTCTTATTAAGTGTTTCTTTTACGAATTTTTTTTATCTTTTTAGACATTTTATTTTTAAAAATATAATAAAATGTACTTCAAAAATAACATATATTATTTTAAATTATATTTTTAGTAAGTTTTTATTTGCATATAATATTTTTCAATAATAAATTTATTTTTCTTGTGTGGGTCATCCATCCTTTGGTCTGGAACTGGTATAATTTTCGGTGTCGCCCTCCCACATAACAACCCACATGGCTGCTAAAATAACCACGTGCGCGGGTCTTCGGCCGGGGACAGAGCAATACAGTGAATAATAACAAACAATATAGAGAAAGAGTGTTTCGAAAAGAGCAACATGAAGTGAATAAATTTATAGTTGCCAATTCTATTTTTAGGAACATGGCGTTTGTTGGTGTTTGTAAACAAAAACAGCAAGAAACATTTCATAAAAAATCTTTTGTCTTAAAAATTGTTTTCCTTATATATGTATGAATAAAAAAAAAAAAATATCACAAATAAATGGAGTAACATGTATTTTAAAATATAATAAAAGGGTTTGATGAATAAAATAATTGTATAATTTAAAACAATTTTACCTATTATTTTTATTAGCACTTATGAACCCCATCAATTCAGAAAAATTTTAGTGTAAAGTGTAGGGTAGTGGTAAATAAACTTGGTAAACATTTAATTTTTTCAAAACAGAAAAAAGAAACTAATACAAGGAGATAAATTAAGGAAAAATTGTTTTCTGAATTAAATCTGTAAACCATTGGGGTTACTGGAGTTTAGTTTGCGAGCATGCAGGGACACGCAGGGCACCTAACCTTGCTAAAGTTTTAAATATATATCTGTGCTTGCATGGCAAAGGATGTGTTAGCATTTTCACAGGCCTGCATCTGCACAGTGTCAGGTAACAGGAGTTGGCACTCATGTCAGAATGCGTATGGGGAGAGCTGTGTTATCATTTTCCTGCATAATGTTGAGAGATGCCTCCAGAGCCGCCACCTCGTCCGTTTCAAATCAGCCGGATCATACATTCTAGATAATGCATCAGTCACCTGGTTTTCGGGACCTCGGTCATCATGAACCTTGAAATGGAAACGGGTTAGGCGAAGCACACAGCGACCCAATTTGCCAAGCTCTTGGGAGTGGTTAAGGACACAACTCAAGGCCCGATTATCAGTGTTAAGGTCGCATTCGTCATTCTCGATATACGATGCGAATTTCTCAAGCCAAAAAATGCATGCTGAAGACTTCTTCTCATAGATTCCCAGCCTTCGTTCTGTCTCAGAAAGACTGCGAATACCGAAGGCGACAGATGCCAAACCCAAACTCTGTCCGCTGGCTTAGGACAGCGCCTAAAGACAGCAATGAGGCATAAACTTGAACGACAAATTGGCGCGCAAAGTCCAGAAGATGAAGCATCGGAGGAGAGAAAAGCTTTTCCATAAGCAGAGAGAAGGCGATCTCCTGCTTCTGACCCCAAACGAAATTCTACTTCCTTCTTTTTCAAGAAATTTAATGGTGCTGCAAATTTATAAAAATGATCAGAGAAACTGGAGCAATAACATAATATTCCAAATATCTTCTATACACTATTCAAGGTCTTAGGGTGAGGAAATATGAATGTAGGGCCACACTGTCAGGATCAGTTATCAAATAACCTTCACTGAGCAAATAATACAGAAATTTCACCTTGTTGGATACCAAGGCGACTTTATCTGGATTTATGGTCAAACAAACTTCGCGCATTTTAAGGAACACCTGACACAAATAGAACAAATGAGACTCATGATCATCACTGTAAACAAAGATGTCATCAATAAATTTTAAAGCAAATTTCAATTTAAATTCAGACAGAACAAGATCTAACATATGTGACAAGGCTTGACTACCGAAAATGGAACCCATATGAGTGCACGTGAACTCATATTCGCTCCAGGGTATACTAATAGCCGTATACTTCCGACAGGAAGGATCCAGAAAACTTTGTTGAAAACTGCTTTTCAAATCTTTACTCAAGTGCTGAAGAGCACAATCAATTGAAGGCAATGGGAAGGTATCCTTATGATTCTTTTTGTTTAACAGGGACTGGTTAACCACCAAACGATATTTGTCACTTTCCTTTTTACGCACCAAAAATCCCGATGAACAATAATCTGACGTCGAAGGAACTGTTAACGCCGGCCTCTACTAATTTATCTATAATTGCTCACAATGTTAAGGGCTTGGGTGGAGGAATTTTTAAATGGCAGCGCGCACCGGAACATCATCCGTGAACGAGAACTTATAAACGAGAACATCACATTTACCAATGCGAGGAGAAATGACATCACTTAATTCCTCCTTCAACTGATTTAAGCATACTTGAAAATCAGTGGCCGAACTCGTGCCATCCAAAATAGGAGAAAACACATCCGTATCCACGGGACATGCAAGTCAATCCTGATGATCGGAGCAAACCAAACAGACAAGGAAAATTCATCGAGGTTAACAGACGCCGTAGTCTTCCCCAGAAATTCAAGGAATAAAATAACGTCGTGAGACAGGCGAGAAAATAACCAGATAGGAAACTTTCATGAAAACCTACCGATCTTAAAATGTAGGTTCACAACTACATTACTCCTGACGATATCACCGTCAGCGACACACAAACGCTTCTCTGACTTACATATGACACACCCTTTGAAAATGATCTTAAAATCCAAGCCAGAAATCTTTTATACCCACAAGTGATCAACGCCTTACACTTCATAACAGTGCGCGGGACTTTACCTTTAGTAAAACTGGAAGACCCACGCCGATTTCCAGTCACGATTCGTTTCCTGTCCTAGGACAGGATCTACGCAGGTGCCCGAGCTCGCTGCATTGAAAACATTACCTCTCAGACGTCGTACGCCTGCTAAGTTGACAATTTCTAGCTACTGCCTCTGAGCAGCACAATTACTGCAACGTAAAGAATAATTGCGTTGCTCGACATCTTGTATATTGGAAATTCGACCGGATGGCGCGGAGTTGCAGTCGCGGTCGGCTCGTAGGGCAGGTGGAAAACAAGCACGGTATTCACTAGAGGCGACAAGGCGACCTCGCACCTCTACAGCCAGCTGGCATAGCTCACGAAAGTTACTGGAACAGATGCGAGCGTGCATTGCGCACGTACGTGGGGAGCAAAATTGTCAACGATGACACTAACTAGTTCGGTTTCACTTATTTGTAAACNGTGCATTGCGCACGTACGTGGGGAGCAAAATTGTCAACGATGACACTAACTAGTTCGGTTTCACTTATTTGTAAACATAAGGTATCATGAAATGAACAAATGGAATCAACAAACTCATACATTGGCTCACCCGACCTTTGATATCTAATAATAAATTCACGTTCACATTGACGCTTAACGCGCGGGAGAAACAAAGCCTGGTACACACCGCGTTTAAAGCCCACAAAAGTACCACCTTCTAACAGCATGATTTCCTCACGAAGTAATTGTAAAATAAATCCTTCACATTTTATCGCAATGGCTTTTAGGAAACTATCTTTAGACCTCAAACACAGACTGGCTATTTTATTTATCTCAGTAAAGAATTGCAAAATGCTAACCGGATCTAATCATGTCAAAGGAGAAAGATATTGAGGGGAGACAAGAAATAATTTATCTACTTTGGGCGGGTAGTTGGTAACACTCACCGGGACCACTCGCTCAGAGGGTTGCGCCATTGGAAATTGTTTATGCCAAACGCCCACCTTAGCTAGGCACAGCTCAGCTACAGTCAAGGCTTCGTCCTCGTCGTACTCGAGGTCCCGAAAAAAACTGACGAGTTCGTCTTTCTTCAAAGCATAGCTGAATCCAACCTCGGCAATTGAATGCCACAATTATGAAATGCAGATATGAGAAAACAATTAGCAGAATAAGCGCAGATACGATTTTTTCCCGTACACAAATAAATTAAAACGAACAACAATTTTTAATGCTTGTAATTAGATATAATATGTTTACAATTACTGGTAACACCAAATAGAGGGATTTCAACCTCTTANATTTTTAATGCTTGTAATTAGATATAATATGTTTACAATTACTGGTAACACCAAATAGAGGGATTTCAACCTCTTAAAATTTATTAAAGCTGACTTTCTCAAATATTTTACAATAATAAAAGTTTCAAGAAGAAATTACATACGTAACAGAGAGTTAATTAAATTTCCCAGACGAATTTATGATAATAAAAACGTGATTACCAATTACACTTGCATACATTAAATTGAAAAACCTTAAGATTTGGAAATTACAAATACGTTAACTAGAGTATTAACTTTGAGCAATTATCAAAAAAGGAGGACTACCTAAAAAAACCAGTAAAGCCTCCTTTCGTAAAAGAAACTCATTAAAACCTTTAATAGAATTGACATAAGAATGAAATTATCTGTGGAGGAAGTCAAATGACCCATCAAGGCTCAAGCGATTTAAATAGAAAAAGGAGTAATTAATTTAAAATTAATTGTTTAATTACGCCCGAAGCGTAAGTCGTGGACGCATATCATATTGAAAAAAACAGGAAAAATTCTTGGGCACCAAACACTAAACACGACACGTTAAAAAAACTGGAACACACAGGAACGCTAGAGATTTAGATTAAACCGAAACCAAATTTTGGTTGGCGAAAAAACCCATAATTTAGAAAAAAAATACGAACTCACTGCATGCCGAAGGCAAACAAACTACGCCATACACTACTAACACATTCAAATTAACCTAACAAATAGAATGTCGGTGACCACGACTCACCGCTTCACGTTGCTCTAACGCATCGGCTTCTTATGCAACGAAGTAAATTAAAAAGTGTCTCATCAGTTCCAACGTCACACGGACGGCTAAATCACAATTTAAAAACATGATACTGCTCCTCAGACACTCCTGCAGGCTTCGATCGGGCGTAGATTAGACGGTGCGCAAGTAGTGCAATCAACTTGTATAAACTTGCCCCGTTAAACAAAAAAAAAATTGTGACGCACAGAATGAGGGGAAATCAGGACGGGAAAACAGGGGAGGGAAAATGAGGGGAGCAGAGCCGGGCTTATAGCAAGCCACCTCGCAGAGACGAGAGTACTTATGACGTCTAGCGCATCGAGCTCTGGCGTGGCAGTATAAAATAAAGGCAATAAATTAGCGAACAATTAATGTACACGGCATAACCAAATACATGTGGTGATTTTTCAAAAACCCGCGAATAGAACTGCGTTTCAATGTGTAAATCATTTTACTTGGNATACATGTGGTGATTTTTCAAAAACCCGCGAATAGAACTGCGTTTCAATGTGTAAATCATTTTACTTGGATTTACTACATTTGTATATGCACTATAAAAACCATAGTTTAGAAACGGTATTTTATTAATAGATATAACATATTAAGGAGCCTGCCTACCTGAACTGAGTTATTATGCTTGACGCCGCATTTATTTATGTTCCNCATAGATATAACATATTAAGGAGCCTGCCTACCTGAACTGAGTTATTATGCTTGACGCCGCATTTATTTATGTTCCCGTCACTCATATATTTTAAAAACATAGATGATTGTATATCTCAGCGGGCAGTGACTATGTTACAAGATCTACAGAATTTGACAAATGTACAGTACAAATTCAAAAAATAATGGAAAGCGAATATAGAACATGCAGTGTTTCCTGCAAGGACTGATACATAGTTATATGCACATGTGGTGAGATTTTGTAAGGATTTCAAAGTCTNATTTTTAATGCTTGTAATTAGATATAATATGTTTACAATTACTGGTAACACCAAATAGAGGGATTTCAACCTCTTACAATTTATTAAAGCTGACTTTCTCACACATTTTCAAAATCAAATATTTTACAATAATAAAAGTTTCAAGAAGAAATTACATAAGTAACAGAGAGTTAATTAAATTGCCCAGACGAATTTATGATAATAAAAACGTGATTACCAATTACACTTGCATACATTAAATTGAAAAACCTTAAGATTTGGAAATTACAAATACGTTAACTAGAGTATTGACTTTGAGCAATTATCAAAAAAGGAGGACTACCTAAAAAAACCAGTAAAGCCTCCTTTCGTAAAAGAAACTCATTAAAACCTTTAATAGAATTGACATAAGAATGAAATTATCTGTGGAGGAAGCCAAATGACCCATCAAGGTTCAAGCGATTAAAATAGAAAAAGGAGTAATTAATTTAAAATTAATTGTTTAATTACGCCCGAAGCGTAAGTCGTGGACGCATATCATATTGAAAAAAACTGGAAAAATTCTTGGGCACCAAACACTAAACACGACACGTTAAAAAAACTGGAACACACAGCAACGCTAGAGATTTAGATTAAACCGAAACCAAATTTTGGTTGGCGAAAAAACCCATAATTTAGAAAAAAAATACGAACTCACTGCATGCCGAAGGCAAACAAACTACGCCATACACTACTAACACATTCAAATTAACCTAACAAATAGAATGTCGGTGACCACGACTCACCGCTTCACGTTGCTCTAACGCATCGGCTTCTTAGGCAACGAAGTAAATTAAAAAGTGTCTCATCAGTTCCAACGTCACACGGACGGCTAAATCACAATTTAAAAACATGATACTGCTCCTCAGACACTCCTGCAGGCTTCGATCGGGCGTAGATTAGACGGTGCGCAAGTAGTGCAATCAACTTGTATAAACTTGCCCCGTTAAACAAAAAAAAAATTGTGACGCACAGAATGAGGGGAAATCAGGACGGGAAAACAGGGGAGGGAAAATGAGGGGAGCAGAGCCGGGCTTAGAGCAAGCCACCTCGCAGAGTCGAGAGTACTTATGACGTCTAGCGCATCGAGCTCTGGCGTGGCAGTATAAAATAAAGGCAACAGTTCAATTTGCCAATAAATTAGCGAACAATTAATGTACACGGCACAACCAAATACATGTGGTGATTTTTCAAAAACCCGCGAATAGAACTGCGTTTCAATGTGTAAATCATTTTACTTGGATTTACTGCATTTGTATATGCACTATAAAAACCATAGTTTAGAAACGGTATTTTATTCATAGATATAACATATTAAGGAGCCTGCCTACCTGAACTGAGTTATTATGCTTGACGCCGCATTTATTTATGTTCCCGTCACTCATATATTTTAAAAACATAGATGATTGTATATCTCAGCGGGCAGTGACTATGTTACAAGATCTACAGAATTTGACAAATGTACAGTACAAATTCAAAAAATAATGGAAAGCGAATATAGAACATGCAGTGTTTCCTGCAAGGACTGATACATAGTTATATGCACATGTGGTGAGATTTTGTAAGGATTTCAAAGTCTGGGAAAAGGGATAATGCAGTCTTTATGGTTATCTTTTACGTATTTTTTGCGCAAAACTAGCAATGCAACGGCATCTGGCGGAGTAATGTTTCCAATACTCATTGAAAGTTTATCTCGGTTAGGGGCTTAGTTTATTTTTTCNAAACGGCATCTGGCGGAGTAATGTTTCCAATACTCATTGAAAGTTTATCTCGGTTAGGGGCTTAGTTTATTTTTTCAGGGGAAATATTTTAATATTGATTAGTTGTGTAGAGGAGGCGAGTTCAGTCTCTGTCGTTTCTCCAGTCAAGCCGCGCGGCTCTGTGACGGTGTCGCCCCGCGCGCTGCGAGTCCTTGCAGCTTGGTCTCACGCCGCGCATTGTTGCGATGGCGAAGTCTCACGCCGCCGGCAGAGATAGCGCACGCACGGTCCCTTGTCGCGCCGCGTTGCTCCGACTCGCTGTACCTGGCCGGCAGAGGTTTCGGGCTCAATAAATGCTTTCAAAAACTTAAATTACGTTCTACTGCGGCACTCTTTGGGATTATTTTTGCATGAAGACTGAAATAATAACTCATGGTTCATGGTAGCATGCCATTATTTAATATATTTAAAAAATAAAACATTTTATTGAAACCATTTCTTTTTATGTAAATAATAGTTAGGGTTAGTTGTTGCTGGGAAGGAGGGGGAAGAGGCGCCCCTGCCTGTGACGTTAACCCATTTGGTGTCCCAAATCACCTGGTATTTTCCTACTGCTACAATCCCTACATAGTTTAAGATAAAATAATTAGGGTGGGAGAGGAATTTAACAAATAAAAATGACGCACAAAACCGTCACCTTATATTTCGAACAGTTTCTGACAAAACAAAGCATCATCACGCTAATACAAGCAGTGAGTATTTACGACTACTAGACGAACATTTTTGCGTATGCTTATTAGACTTTTTTTACTTTATGTGGTGAAATTGTGTCCAGGTGAAGTGAATTCCGTGGTTGGACGTCAGAGAGTCACCTATGTGAGTCAAATTATCTGTTTCACGGGAGTCCCTAGCAACGCAGCCTATCGTCAGAAGAGTGGCTACAGTCTTCCTTTTCTTCTTCAGGTATGTAATTCTGCTGTGTACATGCAAAACTGTTGTGAGTTTTTTAACTATACTCGTTGACAAAAAATTAAGGGCTGTGTCTAGTAGAAAATTGGTTGTCGATATTTAGAAAAAGCTATTATTTTCATTCGTAAATAACTTGTCTATATCTTGGTTCCATGAAAAAAATGCAAATATATCATTCTGTTTTAAAGCTTAAATCCCACTTATGAAACGTGTTTCCATATTTATAAAATATAAAAAAAAAAATATTTTGCTATCCAGTCTATAAATACAATTGGAGAAATAGTAGTTACGCAGGCTTTCTTATCATATGTATTAGCGTATTAATTNCTATCCAGTCTATAAATACAATTGGAGAAATAGTAGTTACGCAGGCTTTCTTATCATATGTATTAGCGTATTAATTGAATATTTTTTCCCGCTTACTTAAATTACTTGGCATTAATGCAATGCCCACATAATAAATATTTTCGTAACAATATGTTGTGGGCTCTGTTAAGGATTAAAAAAGTAACTAAATTTGTTTATAAAATAATATTTTTCAAATTGTTCTGTTTAGGAATTTTTTTTTGCTTTTTAAAAAGCTATTATCGGCATTCATTGATAACTTTCCTAACTTATGGTTAAGTAAAGAATAATTATATAAGAGTATTTGACTGCTACAAAGTTCAGTATTAAATTTTTGAAAAAAGGTGAATAATTTTTACTTGTAAGCAGAGAAGTTACACAGGCTTGGTTGGCATATGTATTTGTGCATTATTTATAACTTTTTCCATCTTCGTTATAAATTTTTTTTTTTTTTCACATAAACCTACCATGACAATATTAGTAATATTATTCGTACTCGTATGATGTAGGTTCTTTGCTGAAGTCTTCAGCTTGAAAGGCGGCCGTGTCGACGTGGGTACTTCGGGGGGTTTCCAACTTCCTTCGCCTCCTTCTATCTCCGAGGTAAGTGCAATATCGTCGCTAGGGTTACATTGTGGTTACTGCTGCAAATATTATTCTGCACGAAACAATAGACTGGGGCACGAGAAGACGTGCATTCATAATCCTCACAGGGCTGAGGAGAAAATCTGTGACAAGTGCAGGATGCTTATTGGGCGGAAGGATGTCATGAAGTAACATTTGAGGAGCTGCATTGGCACAGTGCAGCAGAAAGCAGCTGGCCACTACAATTTTTGTAATGCCCCATTTGCCAACGCAGCAGATGCCCGAAGGCACGACAAGGGGTGCAAGTTCAACCCCTATAAGGATAAATTTGCCTGCGAGGACTGTGGGAAAGAATATTTCAGGGCAGAAGGGCTGAAAGAAAACGCAAAGAAGTGCACATCCCCCCCCCGCCCCTTCTAGAATCAACGCCCGCGAAGAAGGCCAGATGTGATGTCACCCAGCCATAGCCAGCACCAGAACCAGCACCAGCATCTCGACTGCGGATCGTAGTGGGGGCCGGACAGCCAACGGCCCACAGATTTGTGCTGGCCGAGACTGCATTTAAAGTGAATCTGAAAACATATGTGGCAGAAAATACAAGTGACCAGGCCAAGGACGTGTGCACATAATTGGAAGAAATGAAACAGAGTTTAATTGACAAGCTTCAGGAAGAAGTAATTGAAAATGGACCAAGTGCGAGGTGCACGCTGTCGTAAGGTTCCTTCTCGCGGAAGGAAAAACGCCGACTGAAAATTTTGCACGGATCAAAACTGTTTGTGGCGAAGGTGCTATGAACCGTACGAACGTATTTAAGTGGAGTCGTGAGTTTAATGAAGGAAGAACGAATATTCATGACGAGGAAAGGAGTGGAAGACCTTCAATTGTGACAGATGAATTGGTGAAAAAAATCGAGGAAACAGTTCGTGAAGACCGCCGATTGACAGTGGATGAAATATCTGCGATGTTTCCACAAATTATCAGATCTCTGTTACACGAAACAATTACAGAAACGCTGGGATATCGAAAATTGTGCTCAAAATGGGTACCAAAATAACTGACAGAGCAGCACAAATTGAATCGTGTCGCTAGCGCTCGCGAGTGCCTTGAGCGATGTGAATTGGAAGGTGAGGATTTTCTGAGCTCCATTGTTACAAAAAGACAGTCATTACAGTGGCGGCACACTGGTTACCCATTAGACAAAAAATTCAAAACCTCAATTTCGGCCAAAAAAAATTATGGCAACCGTGTTTTGGGACCAAAAAGGGATCATTTTGATCGATTTTTTGCCTCAGGGAGAGACGATTACTGCAGCACGATACTGTGAGACCCTACAAAAGCTCAAGAGAGCAATTAAAAACAAACGGAGGGGAATTTTGACGAAGGGAGTGTGTTTGTTGCACGACAAAGCCCGCCCGCACACAGCTAAGGCCACCAAGGAGCTTTTGAACTTGTTTGGTTGGGACATTTTGAACCACCCTGCATACTCCCCTGACTTGGCACCTTCAAATTTTCATCTTTTCACGTACCTGAAGACTGACATGGGTGGAAAAAATTTCTAACCGATGAGGAGGTGGAACAAGAGGTCTTGAAGCGGACGAAGGAGATGGCGGAAGAGTTGTATGAGGAGTGCGCTCAAAAAGCTTGTGCCACGACTTACAACCTGCATAGAACGGGAAGGCGACNGCGGAAGAGTTGTATGAGGAGTGCGCTCAAAAAGCTTGTGCCACGACTTACAACCTGCATAGAACGGGAAGGCGACAACGTGGAAAAATAAGTAACATATACACATACAATATCCTGTAATTTTGTTTAAATAAATTTTATTAAAAATACAAAAAATTGAGTACTGTTTCTATATGGATATGCCTCGTAAAAAAAAAATTTAGTAAATAACTTTTGTTGGTCAAGGAGCAAGCAAAAAACTTTCAAATCTCCACACATCATCAAATCGTGAGCCGGATAGTCAATTTCCTTTAAAATAATGTCTAGATTTTCGTNAATTTCCTTTAAAATAATGTCTAGATTTTCGTAGGTTTCCTTCATATGGACTGAATGAGCCACAGGCAGTGAAGCACAAGTATTACCATTGTGTAAAAGAACAGTTTTTGAGCTAGTTTTTGATGAGTCTATAAAAAGCCTCCATTCTTCATTGTTGTTCTCAATTCCAAATTCATTCGTTAGACCACCAATAACATGGCAGTACACCAAATCCTGTTCTTGCTTAAAAAAAGGTAGCGAACTGTTCATATCGTGTTCTATATTGATAAATTGATGCTCCAGGTGCCAACAAATGTTTTTATTTTAACCTAGAGCCCAGCAATTCAGTTTTTTCTTTAGTCAAACCCAAATCTCTTTNGCGGAAGAGTTGTATGAGGAGTGCGCTCAAAAAGCTTGTGCCACGACTTACAACCTGCATAGAACGGGAAGGCGACTACGTGGAAAAATAAGTAACATATACACATACAATACCCTGTAATTTTGTTTAAATAAATTTTATTAAAAATACTAAAAATTGAGTACTGTTTCTATATGGATATGCCTCGTAAAAAAAAAAATTTAGTAAATAACTTTTGTTGGTCAAGGAGCAAGCAAAAAAACTTTCATATCTCCACAAATCATCAAATCGTGAGCAGGATAGACAATTTCCTTTAAAATAATGTCTAGATTTTCGTAAGTTTCCTTCATATGGGTTGAATGAGCCACAGGCAGTGAAGCACAAGTATTACCATTGTGTAAAATAACAGCTTTTAAGCTAGTTTTTGATGAGTCTATAAAAAGCCTCCATTCTTCATTGTTGTTCTCAATTCCAAATTCATTCGTTAGACCACCAATAACATGGCAGTACACCAAATCCTGTTCTTGCTTAAAAAAACGTAGCGAACTGTTCATATCGTGTTCTATATTGATAAATTGATGCTCCAAGTGCCAACAAATGTTTTTATTTTAACCTAGAGCCCAGCAATTCAGTTTTTTCTTTAGTCAAACCCAAATCTCTTTCCAAATCATTTAACTCAGCCTGTGTAAAAAACTGAGGTTCTAAATTTTCTGGAGAACTTTGTAACTCATCATCATCCGGTTTACCTTCATCAGATTCAGTTTCACTGAACTGATCAAGTAAAACGTCATGAATAGCCTGTGGTGGCTCAGGGACAGAAAGTCCCGGACCATGACCGACTGGCCGAATAGTTGAAGGAAGATTATGGTAAACGATTACTTTCTTATTTTTGGAGTTATATCCAGTAACATCAATGCTACAAACATAACAATCGTCTGAATGATTTTTTGGTCCTCTCCATATCATGGGTACTGCAAATATAAATGTTGTATTTTCTTTTTTTGATCATTTTCTAAGGTCTTCAACACAAACAAGCATACCTTGTGTGGAGCCCGAGGTTTTTCTTAATCCCCGAGCTTTATTCCAAAATATACAATGTACACTTTTTTTTAACAAACTCTGTAATATTTCTTTGATGTTTTTAAATTAAAAACTCACCAAACATATAACAAAAACTGTTAGGAACGTTTCTACAACCACGGTTAGCCATACTTAGAGCACATGGCAAAAAGTTGAAAAGTGAAGTTGTGTTGACTGAAAGAAAACAAACATTCGTACCACCACTGCCAACCTAATTTAATGTAGATTTACTGTATGTTTTAGTATATTAATTATGTATATTAAGTATATAAAAATATATATAAATAATTATAAAAATACATGTAAATAAAGTATATAAAAATGCACAGATATTAGATAAAAAATGAATTTCTATCATTTTTTATATTCAAATGTGAACAAATGGTGGGTGTTATGACTTTTTAAATATTATTTTCGGACTCAGCACACCAAAAAACATAATAATCCGGAAAATTTACAAAAAAATTTTTTTATCGTTGACCTGTTCTATTAATGACGAATTGAAGGTGGCACCAATATGAGTCTGTGATGAAGAGAAGCCCATACACTTCGATCTCCTCCTCACCACTGAATGCAATGCACACTACTCATACACAATGAAATTTTCTCCCCTGGTGAGTTCCCAAGTATCGGCCCACAAGGAAAAAATACATATTTCAATAAATGTTTTATGTATTACGATGACCAGTTAAGGCTGGCCGCACACCGGTTAGACAAGACAAGGCAAGGCAAGGCAAGACAAGACAAGACAAAACACCTTTAGACAAGACATCCTTTGTCACATGATGGTAACGCACACCAGTTACTCATAGACAAGATTTCCGATAATGTTGTGATGGGTGCACTTATGATTTGGCAGCGATATGTAACCAGGAAAAAGGAGATATTGGGTTCATCCATATAATATTTTTTTTGTATACCATTGTTTTATTAGATAAGTAACAATTGTTTCTATAAATTACAAAATAATAATGTAAGAACTAGTGAAAAGTCTTGTGTTTGTTGAATATAACAATTTAAAATATGAAATATCTGAGTGCATATCAGCAGCCTGAGACTGATCATGTGGAGATGTCAACAGCGAAGCATTGCCTGAAGCAACTGAAACATCGCTATTAGATCAGGAAATTGGATCGTAGGTGTGAGATGAAGTTGAACTGCTTTCCATTTCTTGCTCGTTCAATAAATTATTCATAATGTAACAATTACCTGTCCAAATGTTCGTTGTCTCTTTGCCGTCAGTGCCTCATTATCTGAAAGCATACCTTTCACATGGTTCAGCAATGTATGTTCTACTGTAACTTTGTTTGTATTGCTTTTGAGAAACTCTATCATTGGACCTACATGTGCTGTGATGGTAATTACTTCTTACGACGTAACTAAATTTCAAGATTTGATGGACCAGGGCGTTTGTGAGATATTTCTGGTACAATATCAATATTATCGGTATGGATTGCTGAACTATCTTCAGTGGCGGATTGCATGTTTTCCGCTTCCTCTAATTCCTTTTCGGAATTTCCTTTTTGTTTGTGATGATGCATAAATTCCTTCAAGAATGACATAACATCCGCTAAATACCATTTGGATTTTTGATCACCTCCAGACCCATATGATTTCTTAATTGTCTTGCATAAGAATTCCTTAGATTGATCCACTTCTGTTTGCAATCATTCTCTGAAAAACAGAAAGAACAAAAGGCTATATTCGCTTTTGTGTATTAAATTATTGTATATATATATATAAAGTAGATGGGCAGCCTGCGTACTTCACAACGTCATAAAAAATGTGAAGTGGGCTCCACTCAACTTTACTAAACAACAATAAGTAACCAGTTTTCATATCAATAAATCAAAATTTTAAGTTTTAGCGTTCTACGTTAAATATTAAAAAAAAATTATGTTTCTTAAATCTCAAAAACTACCTCCCCCCACTAAATAATTTTTATGAAATCGATATAAAAATTTAAAAGAACAATATTTCGCAACATATACATTTCAATTTGTTTCATTATTACTGTACTTTACCTATACTATGTATGATAAAGTAAAAAGAAATAGTGCAGTTACTTGTATATTGAAATAGTTGAAGAATCAATTCCAATTGACAAGTCTACAACCACTACTTTAAATCTACAGAGACCGTCAAGAGAAGTTCTTAAAATAAGGGAAGAATTAAAAAAAAATAAAAAATTTATTTCAGAGAAAGGAAGTGTTCCATGGCAAAACGCAGCCATCAATAAGTGATATTTCTTTAGTTATGGACAAATATACATTTAAATAATTGTAATGAAAAATATATTGGTATATTATTTACCTGTCATATTCATTTCTTCTGCAACATCCTTCCATAAGTTGTCCACCACATTTCGGTTGTGGTGCTCCTTAAATTTTGGATTGTACAGTATTTATATATTATGTACCAGGAAAACAAACTTTTCATAACTTGCCATGGTACGAAGTCGCCCGGTGTCTAATGGTGACTGATAGGAATAGCGCATGCCCTATTCCTTCAGACACGAGGTTTAGACACGTCTAATTCCAATGACTAACCGGTGTGCGTTATACCATTGACATCAATGTACAAAACGGTGACTAAACATGTCTACCCCTCTCTTGTCTTGTCTTGTCTAACCGGTGTGCGGCCAGCCTCAGAGTGACAGAAAATACAGGCGAAGAGATGTTGACGGAGCACAAAATATATCGCAGTCATCATGCTCCTGCACATGTTGAAATGTTTAGCCACGACATGAAGGGAAGAAGGTCAACCCTCAAATTTATTAATTATCATAATGCTGACAATATGCCAATAGTTATATACGCTCATTTTGAGGCAATGCTTCTGCCNATGCTTCTGCTTTTTCAAACCTGCCAGGCCGACCCCCAGACATCAACCACGCACTCTTATCAGAAGCATGAGGCCTATAGTTTTTTGTTATTATGTTCAGGTTGACCACGACATCATACCTGCCAAAAAAAACCACAAGTCTGCCTATGTGGCCAAAAATTTACACTAGGGAAGATGCTGTCAATAAATTTAACGGAGAAATCGTGGAAGATGAAAATAAAGCGAAGGAAATTTATGAAACAAGGGTACCCATGAGGCCGTTCAGCAACTTTAAACTATTGAATCTTGCTATGACAGTTAACTGCTGCTACTGCAAAGAAAAATTCGCAACTGACAACTGGAAGGTAATGAACCACGGACACTTCATCGGAAACTACATTGGGGCTTCCTGTAATAAATGCAACAAACTCAGCCGCCATCCCAAAATATTGCTTTTATTATTCGACAACTTGATATATGGCATGATCTTTATAATAAAATATCTGGGCTACAATGAAGAAAACATATCCATCATCCTGCATACATAGGAGATATTGATCACGTTCTCGAAATGGCTAAGGGAGAGACTCTCGAATTCATCGACACCTTCCGCTTCATGTCCGACAGGCTTGCCGCCTTCGCCGAAAACCTGCCAAGAGACCACCTGAAAAATACAGCAAAATTCTTTGGCCCTAACTAACTGGAATTAGTAGGGAGGAAGGAACTGTTCCCCTGTGATTACATAGACAGCCTGCAGAATCTTGAAGAGACGCTGCTGCCCTCAACCTATAAATTTTAAAACAGATTGACTGACATGGCCAAAAAACACAGAAGATTACGCTTAAGCACTTTAAGCCTGGGAAAAATTCGACTGTAAGAAAATAGAGAAATGTTGTAACATTTATTTTAAGGCTGATGTTTTGTTGTTTTCAAATAAATTTGAAAGTATAAGGAGACTGTGCCTTGAAACCTATGGCCTGGACTGTGTCCATTACGTGAGCGTAGCGGGCTTCTCGTTCGATGCAATGTTGAAGCACACCAAGGTCGAGCTTCTACTGCTAACAGATTGCCACAAGATTTTATTTATTGAAGAAGGCATAAGAGGTGGAGTGGTCCAATGTGTAAAGCGTCACGCCAAAGCCTATAACAAGTACATTCAGTCTACATACAATAACAGCAAGCCACCCGTCTACATCCAGTACATAGACGCGAACAATTTGTACGGTTGGGCAATATCTCTGCCCCTCCCGTGCGTGACTTCCAGTGGGTGAGCACCTACATCAATGTCACTGTGGTGCCAGATGTTGGTCTGCTTGGATATGTGCTGGTGGTAGACGTTGAATATTGTGCGAAACTCCACGACTTGCACAATGACCTGACACTATTGCCTGTCAATGAGTGTCCTCCAGGTGGCAAGAACAAAAAGGTATTGATGACGTTGCAAGTAAAGAAAAACTACATTGTGCATTATATCAACTTGAAGCATGAAATTGAACATGGGCTCATAGTTAACAAAATCAATTGTCTTACAATTCGAGCAAGAGGCATGGTTCTGCACTACATCGACGTTTACACAGAAAAAAGGCAGGCAGCTGGTAATGATTTTGTAAAAAGTTATTTTAAGCTGATGAACAACGCAACATTTGGAAAACTAATGGAAAATAAGAGGAATGGACAAGTCATGGAATAAGACTGTATTTAAAGAAAAATGAAGAAAATCATTTCTAAATCCACTTTCAAGTGCAGTACGATTTACGAAAAAAACCTCTCCGTGATAAAAATGGAAAAATAAACGACATTTGTTTGATAAGCCTATTTACGCCCAATTTTTAGTGCTCCACTTGTCCGAAATATAAATTTATTTGTTCCATCACGACACATTTAAAAATAAGAATGAAGATAACATTAACCTACACTATAAAGATACAGACTCATTAATTAATGAAATTGAAACACAGGATTATTATGCAGACCTGGTCGCAGATCCCACGCTCATGGAAGAGATGAATGCAAGCGCTTACCCACCCACTCATCCCTGCTACTCCCCCACCAATTGGAAAGTGATGGAGAAATTGAAAGACGAGTGCAGGGGTGAACTGATGAGTGAGTTCGTGGGGCTACATGCCAAAATTTATAGTTATATGTATGTTGGCAAAGTAATCAGGAAGACAAAATGAGTACAGAAAAAAACCTGAAAAATATAGTTACATTTGAAGAATACAAAAGAGTGTTGAATCAGCAGCAAANAGTGTTGAATCAGCAGCAAGTCTTGCATGTAACAATGAATAATATAAGATCATATCACCTCAAAGTTTACATTCAGTGCATGAACAAAGTCGCACTTACACGGCAGGACGACAAGATATGGATATTGGACGGCACAATACCGACAGAGCCATATGGATATGAGAATAAAAATAAAAATTCGTACAGTATTATACGGTTATATTGGGTAGAAATTAAGAAGATAAGAATATAAGAAAAGAATTGAAGAAAGAAGAGGAGAAGAAGACACTTATTTTGACAATAGATTGTGGTAAGTAGTAGTTCAGTTGAGCTATTTCACTTGTGCACTACTGTACGGGGATTTGGGACCGCGACTTCTGTTTGGGCCCCCAACCAGGGTTTAAAGCCAATTCCTGGGGTTTCCAACCCTTATTATTTACCGAGACTGTGTGGGTGAAATGTTTTCAGTTGTGACATAATGGCCTATTGTAACAACTAGAGGAGTTGTTGTTCGTACCCACCCCATCTATCTACATCTTGTCTTTCTTTTCTTCCTCTTTATCTACAATTCTTTCGTTTACTTACTTTCAGCTGTTTTTTTCTTGTTGTCTCTTTTTCGTGCAAGTTGTTCTTTTGTCCAGAGTTGGTATAATTTTCAGCATTGTAACCTGCCTATACAGCTAATTCTTGGAGCACCATGGAGATTAAAAATATGTTTTATATCACAGTAGTACTGTAAGACTGTACTGTATTCCTCCGTCGCCAGCCGGAGACCCGCGCGCATGGTTGCTTTAGCAGCCATGCGGGTGGTAAAGTGGGAAGGCGAATACAAAAATTATACCAGTTTCAGATGGAGGGATGGACGGACAGTTCAAAACCGAAGAATGGATGACTGGCACAAAAAAAAAGAAATGTCTCAAATGAAAAAAATGTGCAAATAAAAACTGAAAAATTATTAAATTTAATAAATTGTATTTAATTTCTACTTTGCACCTTTTCATAATATTATTAAAAAGAAAATACTTAAAAAAAAGTTTAAGAAGAAAANGTATTTAATTTCTACTTTGCACCTTTTCATAATATTATTAAAAAGAAAATACTTAAAAAAAAGTTTAAGAAGAAAATAAATATACTTAAAAATAAATACATAAAAAGAAAAAAATACTTAAAAAGAAAAGAAATACTTAAATAATGTTACCAATGACTATAACAAAAATATTTAAAAAAATACTTCAAAAGGAGTTGTGACCATATTAAATAAATTCTTATTGCTGGTATATGTCTCGGATAGTAAAAAAAAATATATATATATTAATTATTACTGTGCTTTAGAATACTCATAACAAAATATTTATTTATCCCTGCACACACACGTATCACTTCTTTTAAAGCCTTTTCACAGTACATGTCCCGATAGCCGAGTGGGCTATGGCGTCTGAATGTCAACCTAAGGGTTGGCAATTCGATCTTGCTCTCCTGCAGATGGTATTTTCAGCTCTTCGATAATTAAATAAAAAAAACAGTGCCCCTGGTGGCCAAGTTTAGAAGCAACATGGTGGCCGAGTGAGGGCGACACTAGCGCCCCTAGAAGGTTAACATTGAACGAAGCACAAGAAGAAACAAGATGGTGGGCGAAAACAAATGGGTTTCCGAAAACAAGCTGGTGGTAGGAAACAAGATGGCGTCTGGAAACAATACGTTTGACGGAAACGTGATGGTGGTCGGAAACAAGAAAGGGCCTAGAAACAAGATGGTGTACCCAATATGACGACAGCTCCTCAGATCCTCAGCCACCAGCCCTTGTCCTCGGAGCCCCTATTTCTATCTACCCTTTGGTAACAAATTTTCGTTCCTTACGAATCCATTGCGACACCATACTATCATGTTGATTTTATAAGTAACAAATGTAATTTTTATTGCCATTTCTATGAGTATATTTGGATACATGTTATTAGAACTCTGTATGGTAAAATTTTAAGTATCCCAGGAAAAAATATTTTTGTTAATATATAAAGATAACAAATCCCTTTTTATTTTCACATAAAAATACGTAATTAACAGTAACACTACATATAAGAACAATGTACCGTGCTAAATAAGGTGGTAATCAATACCTTGTTTCCTACGAAATTTTTATGGCTATGAGTTTAGCCAATNAATGTACCGTGCTAAATAAGGTGGTAATCAATACCTTGTTTCCTACGAAATTTTTATGGCTATGAGTTTAGCCAATATTGTGCATAAGAATGCACTCATTTTCAAAGAATAGGTTAAGGAGGAATTTGTTAAAAAAAATTTACTGCAACTATTACATAAACGTATTTTAATAAATTAAAACTTTCCTTTTTACGTTTGACCTAAACAGAGGTTCAACATGTCTATGGGTCAACATATTGAGTATAATAGTTTATTAACGAGATGTGTAATAATGATTATTGACTTGTGCATTTTTCAACTCAGTTAGGCTGTTGAATAGAAATAGCGCAATAAAATTGAAGAGGCCGCAACAAATTTTATCTTTTTTTTTTTGGAGTTAGTTTACTGGCCGGTTTTAGGTAGCTATATAACCTCTTCCTTCTGTTCGTGGCCCCGACGTGTGACGAGACAATTAAATTATCCAGTTATTGCTTATCCTCTTTCCCACTTTCTACAGGCACTTCATAATAGCACATGCGTTTGAGCAAAGATATTAAATATGAGGAACGTCGATTTTCGTCTTGTAAGCATATCCCTTAAATTAGTACGGGCATGACTTTAAAAAAAAAATTCAAAACCACGTGCTCAAACAATGATGTTCCGTTTGTTTAAACTTTTTTTAACCACAAATATGTACATTTAATTGAAAATAAAAATTTAGTCAAATGAAGTGCGACCGGAGATAAAACATTAATTTACTTGAACAGTGTGCTGACGTTAGTCAAGGCCACGTGGTTTTCAAAGATCTGTAGGAAGAAAAGCATTCTATTTTTGGGACACGGAGATTGGTTACTACGTAGCGGGCATGAGCACTCTATCCCATATCAGGGGCGCAAATATAATTCATTTATTAGTAAGGGCACAACGTAAGGAAGTTACGTGTCAAATAGTCACGAAAAGCTAATTGTTTGAAGATATCACTTTACAAGGCGATATATGAACAGTATTAACTATTGTAACGTAAACATTTATCCACTGGAATTATAAATAATTTTCATCGTATATTATGAAATAATTTATTCAATATTGCTGAAAAGAAATAACGAATTTTATACAAAATGTTATGATTTACATATTGCACAATATTTGATGGTCGTTTAGAAAATAATGGTGGGTTGGGGTTTGTGGATGATTCCTAATTCTTTGAACTCCTCTCCCCCTTTGTGTGAGCGCCCATGCACTACATTCCATTTACGATTTGACTCTCTTCGAAAGAGGAGCAGTGGCGACCGTTCAGTTACTCGATTCGTCGTGCAATAGCGCCACGGGAAACGTAAGCTATGAAATAGTTGTCGTGCCATTTTACTAGATTCAAATAAGCTGAAAATTACTTATGCCTTCGTTCCTTCAAAACTATTGTTTGGTTACACTTAAGTACAGCTACAGTGGCTCACATTAATAATCAGCCACCGATGATTGTCGCAGTTGTATGGCCTTATGTTACATTAGAAATGAAGATAAACATAAAACATATTGCACAATTATTCTTGTGTGCTTTAAATGAAATGCAATTGTAGCCAATAACTGAAATGAGCAGTGTACGTAATGAAGCACAATATTTTGTCCTAGCGTGCTTTATAGTACGCCACTTTAATATTCGGCCAGTTGTGGTGGACGCGTGGCACAGTCACGATGCACATTGCGTTCGTACCTCGTTTCATTCCCTGCACGATCTCTGCGCTGAGAGGTTATATTGGGTCGCTCTGTTGACTGCGTCAGTCAGGAAAATTGTACGTAGGGCAGGAATACGACGTTTGTACAGCAGCAGCGGGTCATTTATCATAATGCAAAGAAGAAATCTCAACGAAAAATTGCGGAGCACTTGAATCTGCTGAGGTGCACTGTTGGATACATCATAAGAAGGTTTAAGAAGGAAGACAGAATAGATTCGGTACCTCAAAAACGACAGCCAAATAAACTAAGCGAGAGAGAAGAACGTCTTGTAATCAGGAAAATAAAGAAAGGTCCGAAAATTAGTGCTTGCAAACTTACAAAGGAGGTATTCAATGAATGTGGAAAGTACGTCCATCCAGAAACCATACGACGAGTTCTCAGAAGAGCAGGATATAATAACAGGGTATCTAGAAAGAAGCCTTTCATTAATGAGGCAAAAAGAAGTAACGACTTACGTTCTCAAAAGACCACGCTGACATAGAAGAAAATTGGTGGAATTATATTATTTTTGCTGATGAGAAGAAATTGAATGTGTTTGGGTCAGATGGCAGGGTAACAGTATGGCGCAAGCCAAATCAGAGCTAAAACCTGGGAACATACAACCTACTGTGAAACAAAGTGGAGGTAGTATTGTGATCTGGGGCTGTATATCTACAGCAGGTGCTGGAGAGGCTGTACGTGTCGATGGATCAATGAAAAAGGAAGACCATCTCAACACCCTGACAGTAAACCTACACAATAGGAACGATAATCTGGGCATTAGGAACGCGTTTAAGTTCTACAAAGATAATGACCCAAAACAAAAGTCATACATTGTCAAGCGCTGGCTTTTGTAAAACTGGAATGATCGCATAAGATTGAGTACGAGTGTATCAGGAATATAATTCCTAATATGCCACAACGCCTGCGATAAGTAATTAAACAGAATTGCCATGCTACCAGGTACTTAAAAAACCTGTGTGTTTAGTTTTCAAAGAGGATTATTTTTGTGTTTCAATAATGATGGCCGAATATTAAAGTGGCTTACTTATGCAGTATGGGATGACACAATCATTTTGTTTGTTATGTTGCATTGCTCATCTCCGTTATTGGCTACCGCTATATTTCATCTAAAGCACACAAGAATGATTGTGCAAAATGATTTATGTTTATCTTCATTACTTATGTAACATAAAGTCATGAAACTGCGATAATCATAGGTGGCCAAATATTAACGTGAGCGACTGTACGTAGTCCTTCCATTTCATGCTACGTAGAAAGAACGAACAACTACAGCCGACCCTTAGTAGGGCGAATATTGAGGTGCTTGCTTTTCAAACTGTACTCTGTCGTTCCAATTCCACCTCGGAATTAAAACGTATGAGCTTTTATAGTGAGACTGATTACTAAGTGATTATCAGTCTTTCTTTCCGTGGAACTTGAGCATTTCGAATGGTTTATAATCCTTGAATTTTAGGATATTATTTCTGAATTTCAACACGAATCAAAATTCTAGGATCATGTAGTGACTCAAGATATTATTGAGGAATACCAGAGTACCCCAAGAAAACGAACGGTAATCAAAGGAATGTGCCAGATATGATTCACCCCTATACACTTCCAGTGCGCTTGAAAATTAACATATATTTTAATGCCGCAATTCATATATTGGGTGCATTATACGCTGATGAATATTGACAGTAATAGCATGCGTCTCTTTTTAAACATCCTGCAGTTGTGATCGCACAAATTCCTAGCATTTGCGTAGAGTGGTGTGTGAATTTTTAACAAACCAAATTGCTAAGCATCACATATATTCTTATCTGCTTTGTATGGTTTCTGCAGCACTCGGTTGTTTCAGATGATAATTTGTCCAAATATATATATATTAATTCGCCTTTCGAATACCTGTTAGCGCACGAATTTTAGAATCCGGCCTGATAATACCGATTATACAACTTTGGTTATTTTATTAGTTTACAATCCCTACCACGTAAATTGATAGCTTGCCCTGCTCACACAACAAGAATGCAGTAAAAAATTATAATTGTAACCTTTCTTTTAAACTTTTACGACGCTTCGAATGGTTTTGGTAATGGTAAATATCAAACGTGTTCGTAACGACCGCGATACTCGGTCATCAAGCACGTAATGCAAAATATAGTTATTAGAAATGAACGCCTTTCTTTTGAGTTCCCTTCTTCTGGCATTNGCCTGATAATACCGATTATACAACGTTGGTTATTTTATTAGTTTACAATCCCTACCACATAAATTGATAGCTTGCCCTGCTCACACAACAAGAATGCAGTAAAAAATTATAATTGTAACCTTTCTTTTAAACTTTTACGACGCTTCGAATGGTTTTGGTAATGGTAAATATCAAACGTGTTCGTAACGACCGCGATACTCAGTCATCAAGCACGTAATGCAAAATATAGTTATTAGAAATGAACGCCTTTCTTTTGAGTTCCCTTCTTCTGGCATTNAGTCATCAAGCACGTAATGCAAAATATAGTTATTAGAAATGAACGCCTTTCTTTTGAGTTCCCTTCTTCTGGCATTTTCCACTCTGAAGCCGTGCCTATGGCATCCAAAGGTAACAACGGAACACTGAAAATTCAGTTAATGAGGTAGTCTAGATGTTACTGCCGAATCAGTGGAATGCACGAGGCATTCGTGCTCTGAGCCATGAAATTAACTCCAAATCAGTTGGAATAGAAACTAATCAGTGAAATTAGTTCGGGAATTAATTACGTTGGTTTCGCTGGTTCTGGTCGATAAGTTTTCACTTATTTCTATTCAAATTTGGCTAACGTGANCGCTGGTTCTGGTCGATAAGTTTTCACTTATTTCTATTCAAATTTGGCTAACGTGAGACAATATTAGGTGATTCATGTTCAAATGTGCTAGCTCACTGCACGTTAAATAACTTGTCCCGTTATCACCTATAAATGAGACGAGTAAATTATTATATATTTGTGAATTCGAGATACACTTTCTGGCTGTAGAAATATCGGATGTAATTTTTTTGCAGTGCCTGTAAAAAAATATGATTTACTGAAAATAATTCATATTGGAGAAAATCGCAACATTGAATAAAATAAATGTATGTTTACAAAACAAAATACTGTACTCAGATACATATTTTACTACTATTGCAACCAGGGATCGCCTATGACATCATATATTTGCCTACATCCAGCCACCGAAAACGTTATTTGATTTCACATTGAAATAATAATTATGTTTGAAGCATTAATATCTAAAATGTGGAATAAAACTCTTGGACAGCTTTTTGAAAGTGAAATGTCATGCATAATATATTCCTTCAAAATAATAATAGTTTCCCAAACCCCCATTATAAGATAAACGGTGAATCACACTGACCTACGTAATTAATTCAGCTTCAAGAAATAGTCAATATCCATGGCTACGGTGCAAAGAGCGGCACTGAGCAACTGAGTTCTTAAGAGCCAGTGGAAGTGAAACGAAGTGATTATAAAATAGCAGCGGAGTGTAACGGGTGGAGAAAAAGGAGTTCCAAGAATACCCACTGATCAACGGAAACGTTCGCCAAGTTTCTCATATTCAAAAATCCGAGTTTAACTCCACCAGAACTTAAACATGGTTGGGCGTTATCACAGTAAGTGGCATCATTATCAACACACTGTAACGTCTCAGTTCGAATATAATTGTACGTGGAGTTGTCTTCCAGATTCATATAAACTCTTCTCTTGCTAGTGTGATCTTGTTATGGCTAATATGTACTTTCACTAAATTCGCCATGAGAGTCGCTCGGAGGAAGGCTCTGGCTTGACTCTAATGGTCGTACGACTATCGATAACCTTTTCAGCAACAAAAAATATCCAGGCTTTCTACTAGCGTTGTAACAGGTTCTTATCCGACTGACAACAACTAGAGATTTAGAGGGCACTTTCTCGCAGCGGCTGCCAAACACAGTTACTCAAAACCGATTTGTTTGTGGTCTCCCTTTGATAGTATCTTATTTTACAATGTTGGCTGCTTCTGATAACTCCCAAGAGTTTATGTCATTCACACCCTTAAAGCACCTGTTGGGAGTTTCATCTATGACTAGGTACTGCGGCACAGCTCCTGCGTCGTCCAAATCAACATACGGTTTTTTTTAAGGAACTTTAATGATGTCCCCTTTGAGTTAGCATGTCCTAAAGTATGTAGCACAAGGCATGTTATTACATTGTGGTGTACATTTTCATTGACCATACAACGGTATTAGGAAGAGCAGTGCGTCCCGTATGTTGATCATCATTAGCAATGACGGCCATGACGAATATCTCGTGTAGTTTATGCACAGTGTCTTCATACTTATTAAATCTAACCTTTGAATAATAATACTAATGGGGTGTGGGGAGTGCACCCAGGGCAAGGCAACACCCTCCGAGTGACGATCTTTCCAGCTGGGACCCGTAGGTGACCGTCATCCCCGGGCATGACAGAAATGAGACCCTAGAATGGAGCGGCACTTGAATGCAAGGGCGGGGGAAACGGGAGTACCTCTAGAAAACCCGCCGGCAAGCGGCATCGTCCAACACGATTCCCACATGCGAAAATCCGGGAGTGAACCCGCCGGGGATCGAACCCGGATCGCCGTGGTGGGAGGCGAGCGCCCTGGCCACTAGGCCACCGCTGCCCCTTAACCTTTGAAAAATCACCCCATGTATGACGTATTTTGTTATTCCCTTAATATGCCATATTTAACAAGCATATTATAATTCAGCTACCATAGAAGTACCTTATTTTTTGGTTAAATTCTACTTTTACTTTTATATTATTTATAAATTATAATGGTTAAATTCAAAATAATATGAGTAAAAACAGTGTAAAAATATGATTACAAAGAGCGTGTACGAATTCGGTGAGTTGTCCCTTTGGTGTAATTTTCTATACTTGGTTAAGCTATGTTTGCCCGAGGTGGAGGAATATCGCGGAAGTAGAACTTAAGTAGAGCNTGTAATTTTCTATACTTGGTTAAGCTATGTTTGCCCGAGGTGGAGGAATATCGCGGAAGTAGAACTTAAGTAGAGCATCAGAAAAGTTGGAACTAACCGTGAATAGACTATAACTCTTCAGCACACGCCTTTAACGGAACTAGAACCGTCGTAACATCCAGATACAATAAGTAAATCTGATGCAGGGCCTCCGTGGCGTAGCGACTAAAGCGCACACCTCCCACTGCGATGAAAATGTTCGATTCTCGGTGGGATCGATCCAGAATTTTGCATGTGNGCGACTAAAGCGCACACCTCCCACTGCGATGAAAATGTTCGATTCTCGGTGGGATCGATCCAGAATTTTGCATGTGGGAATCGTGCGGGACGATGACGCTGGTCGACGGATTTTCTCGGGTATCTCCCGATTCCACTGCCCCATCATTCCAGTGCTGCTCCATACTCACCATAATCACCCTCATATGCTTTAAAGACCTCGATGTTTAGAGCTGCCCAAATCTCTTCACTCACTCACTCCAGGACTCTTATTTTTTATTTTATGAGTGTCCTGATTTCAATTCATCACTCTTTTCTCTTTTAAGAATACCTTTCAGCAAATAAATGATACTTTGAATCTATAAGAGTCGATAAATGAAAAATACAATGAAAAAAATTATTAAACATTAATGTTTTTCTGTGTATCGCATGATATTTGCTGGCGCAGTGGCAGAGAAAATAAAATGTTGAAAAAAATGCTGATGTTGACAGTTATAGCGACGGTGAGGCGGTAGAAATTTTAACGGTTTTTTTATTACTGGGATTATTTCCTACGGCAGATATACGCGGTGTCTAATGCTCCCGCGAAAATAGCGCATTTATTCCGCGTTAGCCACCCCCCTTCGAAACCAAAACTTGCGATATCNCCCCTCCAACTAAGCAAACGGACTCACCCTCCGGCCGCGCCAGGACTGAAACAAATGGGAAGCCTTCCAGAACGACACGGGTTACGTCGCGCGGAAACAGGCGATAGAATACATTTTCGCGCCCCATTATTCAAGCAGGGTTCATTCCGCGCCCACGCCCGCGTCTTTCCGTGGCTTCGCGGAGGAGGAAAGGGAGGATGGGGAGGGGGACTGCGCACGGCGATGTGTTCGGCGCTGATGATCTGTGGAGTCGCCGTCGCTCGTACTCCTTTTCGGAGGCCAGCGACAAACATTGTTCAAGCTTCGGCGCTCGACAACTTTTCCAACAATCAGCGATAAAACTGATATTTGTAAATTCGTAGGTCAAGTATTCGCTTGTCTTTCAAAGGTACGTACAGGGCAACAACGTGATTTTCGCTGAAAATTTTACATATTTAAATACTCTTGTATACATTTATAATAATTAGAAAAGTTATTATATTAGGGAAAACCTGCTATGCTATTAATTTTTGTGTTTCTTATAATAAACATTTTATTATGTGAATATTTGAACAATATTACAAAATGGATTCATAGCAAAATTCGCGTGTAAAAATTAAATAAATTCAATTATTAAATATAAATACGGAAACCAATAACAAAGTAAAAATTTGCTACTAAGTACTGATTAAATTTTGGTATATTTTATTGCACATTAGGTAAAGAAGTCGTTGGGTAAGAACCATTTATGAAAAATTATGATTCATGTAATACTATTGCTTCAGAAAAATGTAATGTTGCCGTATAGTAACATTTAATATTTCATTTATATAACATGTTTTATTACAATGTGAATGATTGTGATCAATTATTGTTAGTCTAGTTTTATTGCACATTAGGTAAAGAAGTCGTTGGGTAAGAACCATATATGAAAAATTATGTTTCATGTAATACTATTGCTTCAGAAAAATGTAATGTTGCCGTATAGTAACATTTAATATTTCACTTATATAACATGCTTTATTACAATGTGAATGATTGTGATCAATTATTGTTAGTCTAGTTTTATTGCACATTAGGTAAAAAAGTCGTTGGGTAAGAACCATATATGAAAAATTATGTTTCATGTAATACTATTGCTTCAGAAAAATGTAATGTTGCCGTATAGTAACATTTAATATTTCATTTATATAACATGCTTTATTACAATCTGAATGATTGTGATCAATTATTGTTAGTCTAGAATCAAAACGGTGTCATGTATCCATAAGCCGAATTTGAAAATTCTTCAAAAAGAGGCCTCTGTTATATCGTCCACACAACAATTNTGGTGTCATGTATCCATAAGCCGAATTTGAAAATTCTTCAAAAAGAGGCCTCTGTTATATCGTCCACACAACAATTCGACGTTGCCACCAAAATAAATATATTATATTCATATAACATTAAGAGAAACTCTCAGTTTTTATTAACTAGTTTACTGTTTGTAGAAATAGGTATCGTTCGCAGTGTAATGACGTCGTAAAATGTAATACAGCATACAGCACTGGAATTTTTTTGTATTTCCGTAATACATGTTTTGTGTAGACAGTTAAACACATTACCACATTCTTTACTGTGAGGGCTGCGGTGGCTGAGCGGTTAGACTGCTTGCCTCACACTTAGGCCAACCTGGTCCAATACCCGGCCGGGTAACTCCGGATTTTGCGCAAGTGGGAATCGTGCCAGACGATGTCATTCGTCAGCGGATTTTCTCGGGGTCTCCCTCTTACCCCGCCTCTACATTCCGGCGCTGCTCCATTCATGCCTAATTTCACCCTCATTAGCTCTCAAGACCTCGATTTTAATAACCGCCCTAATCTCTCAACTTAACTCGTCTTTTCTTAATGAAACATGTTTTGCTCCTCTCATCCCCTAAGCGTGAATTGATTTTTTGTAATAAATTTAGGTGTTGTATTGTGGGCGTAAACCAAACAGAATAATTTTTTTCTGCAAATAGAAAGTAACACAGTGTTCACAAATATAATAATTCGTACCATAAAAAATATTGTAATTTTGGTTCTATGGTACCGTAAATTACACAATCAAATCTGAGTACAGAGTGTCTTTCACATCACTACTTCGTTATTTTGATATTATTTAGCTACTTCTAGAAAAAAACTTTTATACATTTTTTGGAACTGACCAATTGAATTATTTTTATTACCGTTAACTGATGACTTGCCTACAAGTAATTCGAACAGCTAAATTTTTGAGCAATATTTCTTATGCAGTGGTTATTGGTAAAAGTGCTACTTCTACCGCGGGTGTCCAGCTAATATTGCGGCACTGACACTTATATTTTTAAAATTGTGGTTTCTGGCTCACTACATACTGCGTATACCCCCACGTGATCCGATCCAAGGACACTGCCAGGGGGGAAATTTGACTGGGGTGGTACGTATATCAAATTACCCCTACACTCATTACGTGTAGTGACTGCGAAATCCTCCAGAGTCTTCAGAAAGTCACGATTTTTAACCAACGTGCCGTTACCTATGACCACAATGCTCAACCATGAGCAGTATAAACAATCCATTAATGAGTTCGCCGATGATTTTTTCCGCAGTTGATATAAATTAACATTTAAATTCTATCTTAATCATGCAGTAAGCTCTGGTCATGCGACCACACCTAAAAATGGCTTATGGAATCAACCGAATGTTTATCTGCTATGTATCCCGCCCCCTTAATAACTTTTAAACGCGAAAACAGGATTTCACTAAATTACGTCCACATATAGTATTTAGTAATGATATCCGACTATTACCTTTGAAGTTTAGTGGCAATGAAAGGTTCATGTTACTATGTTGGTATGATTGTACTGCGACCACTACCGACTATGAGACAAAATAAAATGAAAATCGCACTCTCACTGAACTCGGCAAGACAAAAAACGTAAAACCTTTTACGACACCACAGACAGATAACAACGGACAACAAATATTACNGCAATGAAAGGTTCATGTTACTATGTTGGTATGATTGTACTGCGACCACTACCGACTATGAGACAAAATAAAATGAAAATCGCACTCTCACTGAACTCGGCAAGACAAAAAACGTAAAACCTTTTACAACACCACAGACAGATAACAACGGACAACAAATATTACTTTCTACCGTATGATTTCTATTGACAAGAAAACAACTATTCCTACTTATCTGTCTATGGGGATGTCAAAAAGATTTTTTTTCGTTTTTGTCTTGCCGAGTTCTGTGAGTTTGCAATTTTCGTTTTATTTTGTCTCATGGTCAACAATGGACATAATCCAATCATTTCAACATAATATCATACTTTTATAGTTTTCGAGCATGTAGGGTTCGTATTTTTAAAATAGCAGCACTTATAAAATTTAAGATACTATGTTATGTCTCGAGAACTATTTAACCGATTTCAACCAAATCTGATACACTAATAGTGCATGATTTAAGCATTGAAATTAGAATGCGATAATCTTATTGGTCCAAATTTTGGAAGACATTATAAATTCGGGAACCATTTAATTAATTTTAATAAAATTTGTTATGCTCGCAGAGTATTATATAAGAATAGAATTTATAAAGTGATAACGTTGTAAATCTGCCATTTTGGAAGATAGTGCAACGTTAAATATACATATTTTACATTATACCTCTGTAACTACAAAACTTATTATTGCGATATTTGGCACATGAGTAACAATATAGTTTTCCATGGTCATATATGCAAATCAAACACATTACACTTATTTTCAAAATGGCGATAATATGGATATTTTAGGTTCATTTGTAATATCTACTATACCGTTTAACCAGTTTCGTCCAAAATGGTTATTCTGGAATTATATTTTACAAGCATAAAATTTGTCCGAAAAAAGCCTCCGTTGTCCGCCCATTTGTAAGATTGCGTCACGTGAAAAAGAAACAAGAGTGTCATATATTTGGAAACATTAGTCCGATTCCTACTAAATTTGAGACTCATGTTATACTACATTACGCCATATTAACTGCCATATTATAGTGCGTTTGACAATTATTTTCACAATGACGGCGACATAAACATTATAGACAACTATGCTATATCTACGAATTCAAGTAATCAATTTCAACTTAACTTTGAATTGTAGCAATATATATGCAAGCACTAAATAAGGTAGTATATAAAAAAATTATCAACAATTTTGTAAGATAGCACTACATGAAAGATAAGACTTTTGTGTCCTATGACGGGAAACAATTATCTGATACACACAAAATTTAGGCTATAATTTAGACTTTTGTATTCCAAATAAATTTATATGACTTAAGAAGGAAGTCACATATTTTCAAAATTATAGCTATACAAAATTTTTAGCTTTGTATGCCATATGCACCAAACAATTTCAACCGAATTTATTATGTAACAGTATCAATCACCAACACAGAATGTTCCAATACAGTAATGAAAATAGCAACACACGAGAAACTGGAGCTTTTATAACATATGTCATGGACCAACCAATCCACTCCTGCCGAACTTTGCACATAATAAGTGCTGGGTTAAGCCATGTTTTAAGTGTTTCTAACTTTATTTAAGGTAGGGCAGTCATATAAATCATATATATGTTTGTCATATCTGTTAAACAATGTAACAGCTTTCTATTTGCTATCNAGGTAGGGCAGTCATATAAATCATATATATGTTTGTCATATCTGTTAAACAATGTAACAGCTTTCTATTTGCTATCGAACTTGAGAAATGCTAATAACGGGACTGGTTTTAGCCTTTTTTACGATAGCGCCAAATAAGAAACTAAACATTTAATGCCATATCTTAACCAGTCAACCTATTTTCACCCAATTCTGTACACAGGTAGTGTTGTCGTAGGCCATGTAAATTAATATAATTTCAGTGATTCACACACTTGTTTTTGAACGAAGCCTCCGTAAACGTTTGAAGTTTCTAAACCCCTTATATCCAAACTTTAGACTGATTACTACCGGAGTTGATGCTCCGAATTTCCTCTCTGTAATATAGTTTGCTGCACGCCGGCTTACGGTACGGGGCGTTCTGTGTTAGACACCCAGGTATGGCTGTTGTGCACTATTGGTAATTGTCTCATTAGTAGCACTTGATTCTGGTAGCATCTCTAACGATATCAGTATCAATCTTACTTTTTAAAAATTTCACCATTTTTTTTTTTCATCCATGTAGAGGAAAGTAGAATTATTAGATGTATCAACATCTTCTTGTTTAAGGTAGCATGTTTTAAGGTAATTGAATAAATGGTTGCACAGTGGTGAATTCGAAACCGCATATTACCTTTATCTTGATGTAGAAAAACTTTCATAGTTATTACGTGGTACGTGTTTTTTAGGGCAGCAATTCATTTGTACTATAAATTAATAATGTTTAACACAAATTTCAAAATAATTATTAGAATGTAAAAAAAAAATATACATCAATATTGATTTTAAATTTATTTTATCGATAGCCCAGTTAATAGAAAAGCCGGCTGAGGAGGAGAACTATAGTAGGGTCAATTAAGCCTATTTTATATTAAACGCTTAACATCAATTATAAGCAAAACTTATAACTCTATAGACTATCAAGTTAAGGCATGGTTTGTTTCAATCCGGGAAACTGGAAAGGTTTCTTCATTATCTAAAATAATGTGTTTTAATATTTTTAATGGACCACGTATGAGAACAATATCGTTTGATCTGTCATTAAATACAATTTTTGTATTTCTCTTTGGGGTATCATTATTGGTAATGTGCGTAAATAGGAAAAGTTACGTATGAAAATGATTCCATTTATAAAATTAAACACCACTGGTGCATATAAAAATTTTTATTATATAGATAAAATTGTCCAATATTTATTATATTATATACGTTAAAAATCTGTAAATTGAATGCCTCTAGTGAGAGTCTAGTTTCCTTCCACGTTTTCGCCCGCGTACACTACACGAAGAAGCTTCTATTATCCTTTGCCAAATGACTACTTCGCACACCACGTTAGTGGTTATGTCCACAGGGGCTAGGGTTACCAGCTGCTAGGTGAGATAACTCTGGAGGAGGCAACTTAAAGTTGCCCATGTGAGAAGCAGTCTTCCCAAAAATCTCTCTTTGCCAAATTTAGCGACTGTCCTTGAGTCTTATTTATAGTCACAGCAAAACATCCCTCGAAGGGGAATTGTATTTTCTAGAATTCTAAAAGTTACTCATATGGAATGAAATGTATGCTTTTTATGAAACCCTATTTTCTCAATCTGCGCATCCACTGAAGACAGCGGCCTCGATTACATTTTTTAGCCAAGCTTTCACTTGGAGCCTAGAGCTATTGCAGCGTTTTTGCAGTAACACTAATGGAGTTCGAAAGTTGAGGAGAAGCTTGTGTGGTGATAGGAAAGGAGTCTAAAAGCTATTGACAAACTCCACAGGGAAATGTAGTGCATCATACNGAGAAGCTTGTGTGGTGATAGGAAAGGAGTCTAAAAGCTATTGACAAACTCCACAGGGAAATGTAGTGCATCATACATTTTAGCCTACTTTCCCAAGGAAGGAAAGGAAGGCTGATCACTTTACTGGCTGTATGAGTATGAGTGTGTTTGTGTGTAAATGTGTTTGCAGGTGCATTTGCGTTTGTCTTCCTGAGTGTCCGCGCCAAGAAATGTGAATGCGTAAACAGAATTTCACCATACTCGATACAAATATGGTACTTAGTAACGAAAACAGAAATTTGTAGTTTTCAGATAAAGTGTGTGTTTACTTTCAAAATGGNGTACAAATATGGTACTTAGTAACGAAAACAGAAATTTGTAGTTTTCAGATAAAGTGTGTGTTTACTTTCAAAATGGCGATTATTAAAATTTTTATGGATTTATGTCTTATTTCGTAAACCGTACAACCCGTTTAAACCAATTTTTTTACATTAATACTGCGTCATGCATATATTGAATTTAGAGGAAATATTGTTGTTAGTCAACATTTTGGAATATAGCACCACTTAAAAAATAACGCTTTTGCATTATACCTCAAAAAATTTTAAGTAATTACTGCAAACTATCGTAGGCAAGTAATACTATGGTAGGTCATTTTAAGATATTCAACTTTAATTGATTTGGCACCTATTTGAAAAACAGTGGACTTATAAATATTTTATATTTATTTTGTATATTTTCAATACCACTCCGTCAATTTCAACCAGATTGTGTACCTTGAAAGAATCTATTACAAACATCATACATGCCAATTAAGAAATAAAGCTATATGAACATATTTCCGGAAAAATTAACCGAGTCCTACCAAATTTGGCAAACTGGTATCTTGCTGTCAATGATGTGAACTGGTAGGTTCTAAGTGGGTCAGGCACTTAATGGTGACTACGTATAAATTTTACTTATGGGTACCCTATCCTTAAAACCATGTCACTAGTTCGAACTTAACTTTAAAACCTGGGTATATATAATACAGCAAGTAAATTNACCCTATCCTTAAAACCATGTCACTAGTTCGAACTTAACTTTAAAACCTGGGTATATATAATACAGCAAGTAAATTGGTTCATACAAAGCCTAATTTCTCACAATTTTGTAAGATAGCTTTACATGATATATAATTTTTATGACATATCTCGGGAAAAAATCAACCTATTCCTACCAAATTTGGCCAGTCACTTATTTTTTAAAATGTTTATTATAACTTTACTTCGTGTATTGAATGTGTCTACGATAATCATTCAATGTGTCCATGTACAACCTTTTTATACTCCATTTACGAATATCACCACATAAAAATATTTAGGTTTTATATCATATCTCGAAAACCAATCAACCGNTTTTATACTCCATTTACGAATATCACCACATAAAAATATTTAGGTTTTATATCATATCTCGAAAACCAATCAACCGATTCCCATAAAATTTGACACGAAAATATGCTACAGTTGGGCGTTTATTCTTATAAGATTTAAGAGGTGTCAGGCACTTATTTAAAAAATTCGGTCATATAGACTAAGTTATTTAGAAAAAATTGTCACATCTATTAAATAATTTAATCACATTCAACCAAACTTAATATGCTGGCAATATATTTCAGACGCATTGTATACAATGCCACCGTTTTTTTTATTAAACTTTGTAAGATAGCCCTAATAAAAAAAATATTTCATACCATATCTCCGGGAACCAACCAACCTGTTTCCCCCATATTTTTAACACAAACAGCCTTATTGTAGCCCATGTAAACGTACATTTTAAGACGCTTTTTTTAATGAAGACCTTGTAAATATTTTAGGTTAGCGAAAAATTTAATTTAAAACATTTGATAAATTATATCTAAAGTTGATGCCGCGAATGCTACCTCCTTAAAACTGCTGATTGCACGCTAGTATATGGTACAAGTATTTCTGTATTCGAGTCCCAGGTAAAGCATGTGTGTGTTGGCAATTGTCTCACTACTACCGAATAAGTTTCTGATTCCATCTCTAGTGATATTGCTGTACACGAGACGTAAAAGCCTGCCTACAATGAAAGCTTTTAAAAACAACATTAAAAATTATTTGCATCTATATAAAAGAGAGTAGGCTCATTAGATATATATAAGTAAGTTCTTGTTAAAAATGTGTCCACCGATATGTTCTCTACTTCTACTCCATCGAACAACTTGACGCAGACTTATCTAGGCCCCACGTTGGTCGTGACTAATAACATGACGCACCTCCGCCCCACAGTCGAGCGCCAAATAACATGACGCTAAATAGTCGGGGAAGCCAATTTAACTTGCGCGTTTCCCCAACTGTGGAGAATACAGTGTGACTTATAGCGTCATAGTTAATTCCTCCAGGCATAGACTATAAGATGCCTACAAGGCTGAGGGGTTTTCAATAAGGTAGTCTTTTGACTTTTCACTTAACTGGATAATTATATTTTCTCGAGTTTGAACAAAAACAACATACTGCAACACTTCCGAGGTGTGGTACTCTAATTTGGCTACTCGTATTAACTGGGGCGAGTTCGTGGTGGAGAAGGGCTTCTCTGGACGGCGACTCGATACTTAACTAGTCTGCTGTTGTATGCTTTCATCGGGGGATGAGCTCCGGCGAAGTGGTGGGCCTTGGAAAAAGGCCCGCATTTCGTGTTGTCTCACTTGGACTGCTCTACTGACATACTGACATGGCCCTGGGTCCGATCCCCCAGCCAAACGCTCTCCACGCGACTGCTTCCTTGAACTCTGCGTGGTAATAATTGACTGACTCTCGAACTAACCTCTCGGCTCGGTAATAAAGAACTCACCCTCTGCGTGGCAATAAAGAACTGAAAACCCACATTCCCCGCAAGGAGGCTTATATGCCCTCTAGCTTTCTTCCCTAATTGTCGGCATGTATCGCCTTGTTGGGGGACGGGGTGGTGGGACGAAAACAGAACAATGACTTTCACAAAATGTGCCCTGGTTCCTGAAGGNCGCGTGTTGGCCTCTGCTTGACCTTTCCCTGTGCGGGGACGACGACTGCCACGTGTCTCTCTAAGTCCCTCTACTGTGTATGCAGGGGGTGGGGGGGTGGTTGTGGGACAGCGCCGCTCTTATACGCCTAATGCGTCACACATCAAAGTTAATAAAACTATGCTATTTATTTATTAGACTTTTATATTGTCAACGTTACGCAATCATCGTATCATCTTTTTCTATGGCAGTTTTGAAGTAATTATTTGTAGATTCACTTAAAAATTTCAGAATAGAGATTGTTTTATAGACTGATTTTTGTCGTCTGAGAATTTCTCTTTGTAACACTACTGGAATATATTTAAGGTAAATTAATTATTATTGTATTGAATAGCAACCGAGGTTAGTGTTATGATTATGTTCCTTCTTGGCCAATGTAATTTAAATGGGAGCTGTGTGGCTGTGGCTGTAGCTAGCGGTCTTCGGCTCGACTCGGAGGTGCTCAGCAATCTTCGGCTCGAATCAGGGGGTGCTCGAAAGCCGTCGACTCGGGTTTTTTCGTATATACCTGAAGGTTCTCGGCAGTTATGCCCACTAATTCTTCAAGTATATGTTTGTTTCTGGTAGCCATATTGGTTGTATAGGCATAGGGTATGTCAAATCGTGAATACCTATTTATTCTCCGATTTAAAAAAATTTATTTTTATTACAAATTATTTTATTCGAAAGTAAAGACTGTTTATCACCCTCGTACGAGGTGATTTTCAAGATTGTAGTTCTGACAGTTTTGTTTGAAAGAAAACAATTAAATGTTACAGTACAGAGATGGTTACTGCACATAAGAAACGGGCAATAAAACCCATTGCACTCTTCATCGAAATTAACTTATGAAATAATTAACCGCTATTTAAAATATGTTTTAAACACGTCTGTAAAACCTCACAGAAAAATAACACAAGACGCTGTATTTTACTGANCCGCTATTTAAAATATGTTTTAAACACGTCTGTAAAACCTCACAGAAAAATAACACAAGACGCTGTATTTTACTGATCGTGCAGCCTACAAAAGTAGCTATTTAATTATTGATCCTTCTGAAATGTGAACACATTCTTCTGAAACTTGCAGAGAAATGTTTCTTTTTTTCTCACAAAGAGACATGTTTAATTTATATTCCAAAATTTTTGGTTTTATCAGTTTTTACAGATAATTTTGGTTTTATTATAACATGCATGCAAACAATGCAATGTGGATAACAGATCATCGAATAGGCATGCGAACATTNCCGCTATTTAAAATATGTTTTAAACACGTCTGTAAAACCTCACAGAAAAATAACACAAGACGCTGTATTTTACTGACCGTGCAGCCTACAAAAGTAGCTATTTAATTATTGATCCTTCTGAAATGTGAACACATTCTTCTGAAACTTGCAGAGAAATGTTTCTTTTTTTCTCACAAAGAGACATGTTTAATTTATATTCCTAAATTTTTGGTTTTATCAGTTTTTACAGATTNCTCACAAAGAGACATGTTTAATTTATATTCCAAAATTTTTGGTTTTATCAGTTTTTACAGATAATTTTGGTTTTATTATAACATGCATGCAAACAATGCAATGTGGATAACAGATCATCGAATAGGCATGCGAACATTTTCACCTTCTTGAGGAATCAAATTTGGAAAAATTCTAAGATTTGTTTTAAGGTGATCATGCAGCCAACCATCTGAAGTAAAGAGCAAAACTATATTTGTCCGGTTACTAAGCTACTGAGGAGTCTTTGAAAACACCGTCTACTACTTTTCGGTCTGTAATAAATTGGACTCTAAATAATCTTGAAATAAATTTTTATGCTTGTATATAGAGATACTTTTGAAAAAAGGAAGAATAGTGGGACCTTATCGTATTGATGCGTTAATGAGGATTTCTCGAAAATATATTTTACCTCTTTTCGCCGTTTTAGGGGCCGAATTCCGAAAATATACCTTTATTAGTGGATTCCTGCACCCTAAGGGGAAGTCATTTCTAAATGTTCATGATTTTGCTTTAACCGGTTTGGACTTTGGGTTGATGAGTGTGTCAGTCGGGACACATAATTTTATACACATTTTGTATTAGAAGTGACACAAAATCATTTCGTGAGAACAGTTACAAAATTAGGTTCGTGGTTCGAGACATATTTCTGTGTATTTATCGTGCAGTATTTGTAACCTTCAAATGATATTCCGTTGTCAATGTTTGTATGCTCAAAATATTGACCTGCATTTGAAAGAGCGGAAATTTTTTTATCGCCCTTTACAAACTGGTAGGAAAATTCTGTGTCTGCCAATTAACTTACAGGTTTTGGCATACGTTCTTAACGTAGGAATGAATACTGTCCTGAAAGGTATTATTGGGCGTTCGATGACGTATATAGTATTCTTCACAGACCCTTTACATAAAAGAGTTACTGACGTAGATTTTAAAGGTTGCTGACATCGTGGAAATCTGTGTTCATATCAATCGGCTCATATTTTACTCCTGGTGTTTCAATGGCTGCAATTCTTCCTGGAAACGCTAATTTCCTGTGGTCCATGAAGTTGATTACTTTCTGTATCCAAATGATTACAAAAATTTTCCGTTGACGTTAATTTTGATGTTGTACTCCTACTGGATGTAATTTTGCAGCAAAAATAATATCGGTGAAATTTTATTTTCGTATTTCATTAACATGTCTGGAACTCTTCCAATTTTGTCAACGGTACCTCATGATAAATGTGGTTATTTGATTACTAGCAGTTTACTCTGAGTTTCATATATGTTCTTGTTATTTTAATCCTTAATAGTTATTTTTAACTGTCCCTACAGCCGGAATATTTTCACGATCAAATGATGCTGCTTAATATTACTTGCTCTACTCTGAAAAGTGTTTCTAGGTAAACATGTTGCATCGAAGTTTATTATCATATAAATTACAATTGATTTACTGTGAAGGTACATAACATAAATTCGGTTTGTATAAATTATGATTATAATATGAAAATTTCGTTTTGGATTTACTATACTTTTTTTTAAAAGGTTAACATAAATTGCAGCTTAAGCAAAGACAATGTAAAACGCATTCATTTAAAGAATTTATGGATTATCACCAAACTATTTATTTTGTAGGACATAATCTTCTTTAAAATTAATCACACTTGTAATTTATAATATAATATAAATTTGTGACAAATAATTTTTTTTTATATTTTCCAACTGCTGTGGAGTTGTAAGTCTCCTAGACTTCACATGCCACTAGTTACTTCACGAACTGCAGCTAGTCCTCGCAGTGAGGTTTCCGGGTGGTTAACAGTCACTACACAAGGAAACTCTTTGATAAATGTCCATTTTTACAGTTGGCAACATTCCCGCTTCCAAAACCCAGGAGATTACGACGGCGAAGTTAATTTGATTTTGTGCCAGAATCCGCGAGACGCCACGGTTAACTTAAAAACTTCCTCCTTAATGTCGTTTTTATTTCGTTGACCACGTATTTTTCGTTTGTGGATTCGTTTCTTTTATTTATAAACCCTCCAGTTACTTTGCCAGATGAAGTTACATTATCCTGCTTCAAGTGATTCAGGATATTTCTCCCAGAGTGCTTTGCTTGCAGTCATCTCAAACACTGTGTTCAACTTCTGGAAAGAAAAAGAACTGCTCTCATCCCTTATTTAAACATACAGTGGAGCTAGTATAAAAGGGCCAGGCCACTCAGAACTTGTTTGTGCTGCATATGCCACATATATTTTCATATATTACGTGTACTAATTGGAACATTAAAATTAATTTTGGGTTACAATATAGGAATATATAAAGTATATAAATATATTGTTTGTAATATAACTTCTGATGAAGATGAACTGATCACTTAAATAGTCCCGTTTGGGCGTTCTCCATTTTAATGTTATTTAAAACGTTGGCGGCCATCTCTCGTAGGCGCTGCCCAGGCCTAGAGAAAATACATTGTTGAGGTTATCTGCGCGTCGAACCGTTGCGGAATGGCTGCGCTACCAGTGTTAAACATGTTGCGCAGCAAGCGGACGAACTGTTTAAGCGTAAGTAAAATTTTCTATTACGATTCAGCATCCTAATTAGTTGAACTTCTTATGTCTATAAATTGTGTTAACCGATCACTCTGAAAGAAGCTTTATTTCTCTTCGAATGAGCTTGATCCGCAGCAACCACTGCTAGAGCACGTCACTCTTAAAACTTTATTCTTTTTTCAATAAAAATATGTGTGTAATTTTCTATTTTATAATAAATGTGTATTTCTTTTTTAACCAACGTAATTAGTCAAATGTAAATTACTATCACACATGATACAAGGTCAGCTGTGTCGATTATTGGTTAAAACTACACGGAAAACATAGAGGGGATGGACAAAATAATTTGAACACCTGACATATACACAATATTTTTTTATTAATAAGGTGTTGGGCCGTCATTTGCTTTTACACCAGCTGCAATTATTCGCGGAATATATTCGTAGTGTGTCTGAATAGTTTCCAACGGAATTTTGTCCCATTCTTGTACCAAAATATCCGCCAATTGCTTCAATGATGTTGGAGATGGAAATCTACTCCTCACTCTCTGCTCTAAAACTCCACATAACGGTTCAATTATGTTGATGTCTGGCCAGGGAAGATGTTTGATGATATTCTGATGCTCCTTAAACCAAGACTGAACCTGTTTGGCTGTGTGTATGGGCGCATTATCATATTGGAATATGGCAGTGTTTGTCAGCAATATGCTAGTCATTGTAAGAACTTCATCATTGAGGATGTCGAGATATTCATTCGCAGTAATCTAGCTAGTGATGTGAATGAGCGGACCAGCTGAATACCACGATATAGCCGCCCAAATCATAACGGAACCTTCCCCATGCTTTACTGTAGGAAGCAGGCAGTCCGGATCATAAGCTTCTTTTGGGGTTCTCCATACATAAACCCGGCCGTTTGTAGGAAACAATGTAAACGATGATTCATCGGACTATACCACATTATTCCAATCATAAAGTGTCCAGGATTTATGATAGTGGCACCACTTCTTTCGCAGCTTAGCGTTGGCTTCCGTTATAAAGGGTTTCGCGATTGCAGCCCTTCCATGAATGTTAGCTTTGTGGAGCTCCCGCCATACCGTTTTTGTCGAAACAGTATTACTCATGTGAGGGTTGAGTTCTGCTATCACTTTTGCCGCGGTAGTTTTATGTTGTCTGGCCACAATTAATTTTAATGTTCGTCGGTCTCTGTCAGTTAACTTTGGGTTTCGCCCACTATTCCTCTTCGCCCATGATTTTTTACCATGTATTGTGTATGCTGTCATTACCGCGGATACTGTCGCTCGTGAAATGTTAAACAATTCAGCTGTTTTCGTCACAGACGCTCCCGCTAACCGAGCACCAACGATATGCCCTCTTTCGAAGTCNAACAATTCAGCTGTTTTCGTCACAGACGCTCCCGCTAACCGAGCACCAACGATATGCCCTCTTTCGAAGTCTGAGAGATCACATATTTAACCGATCGCTTGTTTTAACCGTCGCAGAACAAAGCGTATAATACACTGAAATATAACCTACAAGACTTGGCACGTAAACTGTGCAATACATACGCGTCGTATTATTTACACGGAAGCAGTGTTGTCAACATGCAGCAAAATGTACTATATTGCATGGTGTTCATCGTATTTTGTCCATCGCCTGTATTTTCTGGTATTCTACAATCATTTTTTCCATGGCTGTAATTCTAATACTTGTGTCAAGCAACATGCGTATAAAAAGACCTGATTTTTTTTCATGTTACCATGTTAATGGGTTTGAAATAAACGTATTTTGTAGTGAGGTTGTTTGATGGTACTAACGTTCTTTCCCCAAGATAAATTCCCATTGTTGAATTAATTGAAAGGCGAAGTAATCACGCCTAGTCGCTAATGCGTACTGAAAATCAAGATAAATATTGACTAAATAACACATATTCTTGCGCTTCATATACGATGGTGCAAGTAAAGGGTAAGTAATATATTTCAGTGTAGAGTTTTCAAGTAACTAAAGCTTATTATTAAACAAAATGTTTTATTTGTTTTATTTATTGATAAACCTGACATTATTAGAGCTTAGGTGGTATCAGTCTACATTGGTTTATAAAAGAAATCCCTGATATCACATTCATAATGTTCGGTAAAACATAACCTGCAATTTCTCAGAAATCATGATTTGGGTCAAATAATTTAACGATATCAATTAATTATATTTTCTATGTAAAATTACTGAATCACATACTGTTACATACCCACAATGCAAAAATTTCAGCAAATAAATAAAATTTTCTACTGAAGTTAATATACGAAGAGCTGGCCTATAATGATTAAAAATCAATTTAATTTTCGTGCAAAGAAAACGGAGATCCTCTCCCTATTTATATAAGTGCTATTGTTATCAACTAACAATACGAAGATGAATCAAAGCGTTCTTCACTTCTGTAACACAAAAATAATAGTTTCTTCGGCCGTGAGAAAAAGAGATTAAAAAAAAACGTTAGCACAAAATTCAAGTAGCAAACGACATTTTAAATACTGCAGTTACCTAGGATATTGTAATTATGCATTGGTCACATTAGTGAGAACATCAATGTATAAACCAATCACACGTTTAAATGGAATACTTGAACTAACAGTCGGTGAATTTGGTAAAATTTCGGTTCGTACAAAAACTCTTTCCATAAAACAATTATTAACAACTTAACTCACTTTTTTTAAAGGAAGAAAGATGATTTTCATAACACAACCACAGAATCAAAAAAATAAATACTCTGCTGGATATGGGCATTACTACACCCTCTTTCATTACGTGTAACTTTAATAAATATCCACAAGCTGATGTATTATAGCACAAATAAATAGTGATTAGTCCTTCATTCATAGAGATCGCATTGTTTAGCATCCACAAAGAATGTGTTCTGTATGGAATATAACCTCCTATTGCTGTTATACAAGCAGTGATGTGACGAGGCATTTCATCATCTACGTGGTGGATGTTCCGATGCATATAGTACCAATCTTCATTCAAATGCACATGTAGATCAGCAAGGGTTTCGGCTGGTGCTTGACGGTAGTGCAAACGTTACCCCATCATATCATATACGTGTTAGACAAGGGGCAAATCTGAAGACATGGCCGGCCAAGTAATGGTGTCTACATCTTGTAGAGATGATTGGGTAATGAAATCTGTATATAAACGAGCATTATTTTGCTGCTTGACAGCGTTGGTATACTGCGTAAAAATGGCGTAAAATAGGGCCACAGAACCTCACTGACCTATCGCAGTACTCTCTTTATGCCTTTAAAAATAATGAGACGTGACCGGGTGTCATAACTGACAGCACTCCATACCGTAACACCTGGTGTCCGGGGTAAATGGCGTNAATAATGAGACGTGACCGGGTGTCATAACTGACAGCACTCCATACCGTAACACCTGGTGTCCGGGGTAAATGGCGTCCACGAACCAGTGAAGGATCATTGCATTGCCTACTGGGGCGCCAAACACTGCTGCGACGATCATCTGCAATCAGATTAATGCGAAACTCGTAGGAGAACACAAAGCGTCGCCATTCTTCGGTCCAATGTCGACATTTCTGTCACAATTAGCGACGTGCCACATGATGTCAAGGGGTCAAAGGCAAACGGTGCGGTGGACACCGTACCTGTAAGCCAGCTTAATTCAGAATACGACAAATGTTTCTTTTTGAGACCGGCAAATGCAGTGTAGGCCTCACAGACTGCTAGCTCTCTCTGTATTTGGTGCCACGTACTGCTACTGCATGTCGGCAGATACTACGATCTTATCTATCGGTAGTGCGTCTGGCAGGACCAGTAATTACTTTAAGTGATGGGGCCGCGGGGGTGTAGTGGTCAGACTACTCACTCCCACCAATGCGAAACAATTTCGATTCCCGGCAGAGTTGCTCCTGGAATTTTAACATGCGGGAAACGTGCCGGACGATGCCGCCGGCCGGCGGGTTTTTTCGAGGATCGCATGTTTTCCCCACCCTTGCGTTCCAGCGCTGCTCCATACTCCCTTCGCTTCTCTCTCATCGGCCATCAAGACCCCGATATTAGGAACGTCCCAAACCTCTTCGCATACAACTCTACTCAATGTGACGTACGGTCTGTACCTATCCACGCTTGCATACGTTGTGTCACCATAGTGACTAACCTGCCAAGAAAATTTTTTATATGTGAGTGAGTAAAGAGATTTGGGCGCCTCTCAACATCGAGATCTTGAAAGTCGACGAGGATGAAGCGAGGTGAGTATGGAGCAGCGCCGGAACACAAGGGCAGGGGAAATGGGAAATCATCGAGAAAACCCGCTAACCAGCGTGTACGTTTGGCACGATTCCCATATGTGAAAATACGGGGCGAACCCACCGGGAATCGAAACAGGTTCGTCTAGGTGGACCGTGAGTAGGCTAACCACTACAACACAACGGCCTCTAAATGTTTATATGACCAGCCAACTATCACAATTCATGCAGTTCTGTTCAAATGGTTCCGGGTGGTAATATTCATCAAAATAATGGCGTGTTGGCATACTGATATGCCTTTAACACATCAGCCTTTCCAGCCTGTTATATGATCCTTTAAGCATTGGATACCGGTTACCAACGCCGCTTATAAAACGTGTTGTAGTGAAGTTTCTGCGACATCACTTTAAACATAATAATTGCGAAATTTGTTCTGTATTTCGTCTTGATGGAATTTCAATGGGATGACATATTATGGTTGTAATGATTTCCAATCCTCCAATGTGTTGTCAAAGTAACGGAATTTTTAGATATTTTACAGATATTTCCGTGTAATTCCCGGAAAGTTCGTTATTTAGGAAATTAACTGTCCTCACAGTACTGACGTGTGATGCATTAGGCGTATAAGAGCGGCTCTGTCCCACAACCACCCCCCTCGGCTGCATAACCAGTATAAGGACTTAGAGAGACACGTGACTGTCATAATCCCCGCACAGGGAAAGGTCAAGCAGAGGCCAACATGCACCACAAGTCGGACACGTGTAGCTGTGGCGTCGTCCTGCCACCCCCCCCAACCCACCTTCACCCGTGAGATCTGTTGAGCGCCGAGATAGCACAAAATAATCATGTGTATTTCGCCGGAAATTAGAAAATACGCACCGAGAAACAGCTGACAAGCTGGAGACACCACTGGGACAATGTGGACATGCACAACAGAGAAATAGCTGACAGAGTAAACTAGGGGCAAGGTGCCACCTTCCCCCGCCCCCAACATTCAGGAACCAGGGCACATTTTGTGAAAGGCATTGTTCTGTTTTCGTCCCACCACCCCATCATCCAACAAGGCGACACGTGCCAACAATAAGGGAAGGAAGCTAGAGAGCATATAAGCTTCCTTGTGGGGAAGGGGGAATTTCAGTTATTTATTGCCGCGCAGAGAGGTAAGTTCTTTATTGCTGCGCAGAGGGTGAGTTCTTTATTACCGAGCCGAGAGGTTAGTTCGAGAGTCAGTCAATTATTACCACGCAGAGTTCAAGGAAGCAGTCGCGCAGAGAGCGTTTGGCTGGGGGATCGGACCCCTGGCCTTGTCAGTAGGTCAGTAGAGCAGTCCAGGGGAGACGACCACATACGCGGGCCTTTGCCAAGGCCTACCACTTCGCCGGAGCTTATCCCCAGATGACAGCATAGNACATCAAAAATAATAGTTTTGTAACTTTGGTTGCAAGTCTTCGAAAACTAGCACCTGAATGATGTGGAAAGGAAAAACATAGGAAATTTTGTCAAGTTATTATACATATAAGACTCTTAGAATCTAATTTGGAGGAATAATTTGTAAGTTGCAAAGTCTCGCGTGGGTTGAATCTTTTAACTTTCCATCAATACTGAAAACACGAGGAGTAATACCCAGATTGATTCTCAAATACACCAGTTACAATATAAGAAGAGATAAATTCTCAGTGATTTACATAATTTTCTCCAGCCTGCAGGGAACCAGGTTTCACATCTCGGCATCGAAATCTATATTCGGATCACATTTATAGTTACTCCAGGCTAGGAAACAGTTTTCAACTGATGTATTACTCTCTCTAACTTTCTTCATTTCTCAACTAAGTAAAGCCTTGGCATTTATATTAAGACTAGCGAAAGGTGACTACAATAAATAGCTCATGCCGGTCGTCAAAGAACTACAATCTACAATTTTTCCTAACTGGTATATGTAAAAAACAGTTTCCTAAAATTTATACTGCTCAAAAGCAGTTTTCAACTATTATGAACAATTTTCACATTTAAAAAAATTGTATGAGTAGTTGCATTTAATTCCATGCACCCTTCCTTAGAAATATATACTTTTCTCACTTAAAAGAAATAAGATATAATTATAATTTTACCTACATGTAAAAATAAAACAATTACTTACGACGATTGAATAGTACTCAAAAGAATTTGAGGAGTTGCCATTTTGGAATAAAACATATTCACAACTCTATAAAATGATAATAATTTCGCAGGACCTTAAATAGCATTTATAAATATATATAAGACAAGATATAAATTAATTTTCTCATGCTTTGAACGTGAATTGCAGACAGACTATTTAAGATAATCTGATGGCACATCTTGTATTAGACACTATTAATATAAAGTCGTACCTGTACTTTTATTAATAAGAGTTAAAAATGTTAAAAATTTCGTTAATCAGCAGCAAAAAATCATTTAATACACTTTAGAGCAAAACGACAAAAAATAGCTAAAATTTAGGTGATTCAATCTCCAGGCCATCACAATCGTGTCTCTAATGGCATCCAGAGTCCTTGGCTTTGTGGCCTACACAATGTTCTTCAGAGTTCTCAAAAGAAAATAATATAACGCAAAGCAGGATATATGGGTGTATAGCTAATAATTCCTCGTCGGCCTATCCACCTCCCAACAAATCTTTCATCTGGGTGGTATTGGTGAAACAGCTGGCACAATGTTTTCATGCAACATGGTACGGTAACTTTCAAATGTTACTGTTCCGTCATAGTAGATTCACCCCACAAGTCCTTTGGCAGACAAACCGCACCTTATTGTTAACACAGGAAGGACAACTGCCTGCTATATCTCAATGTGGGGATTTTTATAGCCCCAGTATTTAGAGTTGNCATTGTTAACACAGGAAGGACAACTGCCTGCTATATCTCAATGTGGGGATTTTTATAGCCCCAGTATTTAGAGTTGTGGCTGTTAACACTTCCAAATGGTTTAAAGGTTGCTTCGTCGGACCAAATAATCATGTCGATAAAATGTTCGTTGCGGTGGCACATGTTCGCAACCCACTCACAAAATTAAACTGCCTGCCTGGGTCGTCTTCATCCACAACGTGAAGAAACGTAGGAATATAAGGCCTCCACTTAACCTTCTTTAAAATGTACTTGAATTACTGACACCTGTTTCACGCGCAGCCTCACGTAGGGACTTCAACTTTTCGGGGAAACGTGTGAATGTGTGCAACACATCCCACCACACATCCGTCGGTTATTGTCATCTTCCTGCAGCACCGTCCTTTCTTCACATCATACACAATATCGTCCCTCTCACACNACATCCGTCGGTTATTGTCATCTTCCTGCAGCACCGTCCTTTCTTCACATCATACACAATATCGTCCCTCTCACACATGTCACATAATCATGCCATTGTTACTCGTCTAGGTGGCGCAGTTTCTAGTCCTGCCATCGACTTTCTCTGTACATCAATCATGTTATTACATTTAAAATAATACATTCAAATGCAGTTTCGTTGCTCGAAAGAACACCTTGTCAGATCCGTCACTTCCTTTACAATTGTATTGCTGCCGCTCGTGGCGGCAAATGGAACTGATAACAGCAGGATGGCTAAACACTCTCTAACACACACATCGTTGTCTTTATAGAGTCAAATACAAGCAGTTCCATCAAATTGTCTACTACAGTTACTCTGTTACTAAAGAACAAAAAGTGTAAGCATTATTTTCTGGCAGCCGGTATGCAATTGTCTCAGTTTTTTTACTAGAAAGGAACCTTTATAAAATGAATCTTCATAGGTTTGCATCCCAAGACTATTAGTAAAATAAAGGATATATTATTTTCAGACATAATTTCAAATAGTATTTCAGATTATTATAAAACCGACAAATATATATACAACGGTATTACTTAAAAGGGTTTCTCTCTTTCTTGCACCCACGAAGTTCGACTCATCCTTGACGCAACGCCCATAACCAGAAGGTTCGATCGTTTGGTGAACAGGATTCATAAGAATAATTCCATGAAGTACCACATCAACAGGCCATATATCACTACGACCAGCAAAACTACAGATAAATCAAATTCTCTTGAGAATGGGCAGAGCTCTCTGCAGGAGTCCTTTTACAACGCTTATTTATCTGCAACTCGTGGTCACGTGTTAAAGGCGTACAAAAATAAATATTAATTTCCATGTTTTTAAAACATTACATACTTTTTCGTTGCGATAAGAAATCATACCCTGAAAAAAGAATGGAAATACAGGGAAATGACTTTTAAAACTAAATGAAACAAGTTATACGAAGTCGAAATTTATATCCTTTTTTGTATAAATCTTAAAATTTAACAAATTTAATACGTTAGGAGACATCTCAGTAAAAGTTTTCACATTATTACACTGCCAAGAAGTATATTAATTGCAAATTCGTTATGTGATTCGCCTGTATTTCAGTTTGAAGTTTTGACATAAAATCAAAAAAACTAGAAGTTAAACTTATAACACAGGTTACATAAACCATGTGTCAGATATCAAAGAAGTTGCGACATGCCACTCTACTGCATTCAAGAAACACTCAAGCTGAATCGAAGCTCTGTGTTAAAATAATTTCTGCAGATTTGAGCGAATCAATACCCGAAGTTAAAGGTTACCACATTTACGCCAACAAATATTATATATATATAAGTTATTTTTATGACCGAATCGTGAAGCGACACTTGGGCGAGTGCGCCAGCAACCACTGCAGGTTTACGAACAGCACAACCAGGTAACGCCAGTATCTGACAGACCTCAAAACAGCATTGCACGGTTGTCGCAATCTGAAAATTCCATTAATAATAACAGGAGGTCAATGACTCTGTGGACGTTACACAAAATTTAGCCAATGTAGTATTAATTATCGTCACGGGTGCTACACTTTACCTTGACAAATACCTACTGTCTCGTACAACGAAAAGTTTTCAATATTAGAAATAGTCCCACCGAAAGAATATTGTAAAATTACGTATGCGGCAATACTAATGAACTTAACTACATGAGAATAAATGTGTTTCAAATATATTTTTACGCTTTTGTTATATAAAAGAGAAATATTAAAGAATTACGGAGGATTTATACCACACACTCAATTTCAGTGAAACATATTTATTGATTTATTCGTCTAGTAGGTACAAGATTACAATTTCAAGAAATTTAATTATTCTCAAAAACGTTTTCACTATTATATGAAGTACACGATCATTTTAGTTGGTCATGAACGAAATGATTTGCAGTACCTTTTGCAATATATTCCGATAAAAAAAAAGTATTCAAAGTCTTCCTCACCTAGTATAAAAGAACTCTATAAACATTATATTCATGTTTTATTATTTACTATATGTTATATATACATTATATAATAATCTATCATTTTAATTTTATAATATATAGAAAATCCTCTATTATTGTAAAAAAAATTTTAATTTTCATATTTGAGATATAATTTTTTAATTTTGTAACTTTTTTATATATACAAAATTATTTTATACTATATGTGTATACATATATATTTATTTATATATTACCTTTTTTAATGTTCTTGTTGGATATAATTTTTGTATTGAGTGGTAATGAAATTTTAAGACAGAAGTCACTATACCGTAATTAACTTTTTATTAATATTCTTTTACATACATCATGTAGAAGTTTTCGGATATTAATAAACTCTATATTACAATTACATAAATTTTTTGCACCAAAAAATTCAACTTATCTGTGAGTTGGTTTCACTTTTCATCTCACTGCAAATGCTTCTAGAAACTTGGCTCTGACCACAAATAAATTCAGAAGAAAAATTGTCGAGGAAGGAAATATATTTGTCACGTCGTTAAACTTTCGTTTGTTTTATCTGTCTTGGAAGCACTCCAGGCATTTCCAACGAACATTTTTGCTCCACTCCGTTCCCACGAACTGAACTGGCCGTGCCCGTAAATTGCAGCGCCAGGAACCGCGCGTCCGCAAACAGTCTGCGAGACGCCAGAGCGACAACAGCGGCTCCGACGACGAGTGCCCGAACACGGACCATATTATGTAATTTTCACTGTCTCTTTACAAATACATTTACCGCGTTACAATCTATATAAAAAAAATAGGTTATCGTGTTACTCAAAATGTTGCCATGACAGTCTTTCAAAATGCCTTTTGACTGTCTTTAACCGTGTCCGAAGATGCTACGATACCACTATTTGTGTTACTAAATCGACCACGTGAACAAGTTTCGGCCCTCAATTTTTGGGGATTTGGACTCGGAATTCACTGAGCTGGAAATAAATTCTCCAATAACTCCGTAAAAGCGTTTTCTATTGTTTACGTCTTATATAATGCCTTATATTATGCAAATTATGCAAATTCAAACCACCAACATACAAAGAAAACGTAACTTTGATTTACAAGTGTGTAATATTGTTAGTTACTGATTTTATTTTACTGATGAAAACTTTAATAGAAATGATTTTATGTTATAAAATTCACAACTCCGTAAAATTATTTTTGAAATGGGGCTTTTCGTTACCGAAGCTAGTAAACAAAACTGTTTTATAACTTTCCGAGATAAAGTACTTGTTAATCAATTTTTGTTTCCGTATACCAAGTTACAAAGAAACATCAAAACGTTCAGCAATGCATTTGCTAAACTGAACTCTAGGAACGCTGCTCAGTGTCATTCGAATTCCAACACCCTAAATTCCCAGTACCCTAAATTATCAAATAACCAATTCGGACACAGCGCTTGTATAAACTCAGGTTGACAAGGTTTAATTATAGTACTGCTATTTTGCAATGCTCATAATTTAACTAGATCCATCTGAAAATACGTACTATTGAGATGAGTATATTTTTTTAAGAGTTATTCTTTTTGAAATATATTAAGAAATTGATGTTATTTAATATTAAAAATTCCCTATTTTAAGGAAATATTTGACACAACGTACACTCTAATAAAGGAAAAAGTATAATGAAACAAGCAGACAGTTCATATTATAACACAGCCAGCAGCTTTGCCAAACCTTTTGAACGCCACAAGAGAAACCCAAAGATTTGCGTTACATAATAATACATTACAGTTAAGTAACTGTCGTTTTAGTTGTCTATCATAAAGATGCTCGCACTGAGTATATTTCTGCATGCTAAAATTATATAACAGGGCTCTTGGGTCACATTCTGTAACTGCGAACATATTTATGATGACAGCCGAAATGTCTGTTGCTCATTGTTGTCTTTATGTGGTTGATGCGTAATGCATATTGTAAGTAGAAGCATCGCTGATACCCTCCCCTCCATCTTATTCCCTGCGAGCGCCTACAATTGACCTGCGCTGCAGGACATGCGCGGCCAGGTCAGGTCTACCCGAGAGGACGTACAAGTCCTTATAGCATGCCGAGGTCATGCCAAGGTAGACGAGCAATTTTCGCTCACAAGGGAATTAAGACACGTGCCAAGGAGGGCAGCAGCTAGAATATCGCTGACCCACCCGAGATACACAAGAAAAGAGCTGACAGAGCTTGGAAGATGTGTCACGATCCTCCCCCGTTCCCTAGCCCAACACAGGAGAACATGGACACATGCGGCGAAAATGCAGAAGTAAGCTAGATTGGCGCCAATGCACCTCTAGTTACACGAGAAAAGGGCTGGCAGGGTTCGACAGTAGGGCCACGGGCACTCACCCCCATGTCCCCCAACAAGACACGTGTGAGGATCTGGGGTTTCGCTGGGAGGGGAGTTAAGAGTCCTGATACATGGAGNAGGTCACTCAGTTGTTGTATCTTCACACTGACAGACACGAGGCAGCCGGGTGAGTCAGTCAACCGAGGCCGGGGTTAGGACCCCGGCAGAGGCAGAGTCAGGAAGTAGAGTCAGTTGTAAACCACACCGAGAGGCAGCAGACAGAAGCGCCATGCCGGGACGCGAGATTAATCATTCGTTTGACGGAAATAAAACAGTCGTATCACCAAGTCGGGATGCAAAGAGCGAAACCGAGAGTAGGAGTCGAGTGTGGCCTCATAATGAGGGGCGCCACCCCGAGAGGACGTAGATGGCACCGGATGGCGATGGAGCAGCACATCGGGATGCAGAGTGCGATACCGAGAACGGAAGAGTAGAGAGCACAGAGCAGCCAGCCCAAGGGCCTGTGAAATGGCCGACCAACTCACCACACCTCAACCTACCACCGTAACACCCAGAACTATCAATATAGATAAGTACCAGTGTCATCGCTTAGGGACATGCCCCGACGCCTAGCGTTCCCCATGGCGTCAGAAATATTAGTCAGAGTACTTTAATCAGCCCTTCAGGCTCACAACTCGCGGGGTAAAATATATATTTCCGGTAAAGTATGTGTTAATTTCCGGAAAAGTATGTGCTTGTTTCCAGTAAATATGTGTGAATTTCCAGAAAATATAAACCTTTTAAGACCAAGACGTTATATAGTTATTGTTTACTACCCCTAATCAACATTAAAGGTGCCCATAGTCTGCTCCAGAAAGGTAACACATTCCCTATGAACCAACCTGTATACCACAGGTGGCGAGTAGCGTCATAGTGTTCTGTACGGCATTTCTTTACAGCACACTTTAGGATGTCGCGTAGGTTTGGTAAGGCTGCGGCTCTGTTCTGATATAAACTATCTGCTTGCTTAATTGTATTTTCTTTTATTTATTTCAGAATGTCGTTATTTATATTTTACGTTATTATTATAAATATTCAATTATAAATTGTGTTAGTTTTTTAAATACTTTTCAAAATACCGTCATTAAAATTTATTGAATTCAGATGATTCTAGCTAATTTTGTGCAGCATGAAGATATAAGCACTAAAACTGGGGAAGAGTTCATATTTTGTTTTGTGTTAAGGTTTATTCTACTATGATTGGGGACAAAACGAGATCANCTAAAACTGGGGAAGAGTTCATATTTTGTTTTGTGTTAAGGTTTATTCTACTATGATTGGGGACAAAACGAGATCACTTATGGGAGAGTTTCGCATAGGAAACATTCCCGTTTGAAGTTGCACTGGCACTCTAAAGAGATCGATTTTAAGCTTGTGGTTAGTGTAGATATTCCATTTATTTGTGTGTAAAGGTTTGTGTTTAGCTAGAATTGTCGAAAGAAGTTCAAAATGTGAACTTCTTTCGAAATCGTTGTGACTTTATTTATATAAATACAGCACAACAAGGTGTATTTATGAACGATAGTAGAAAGAAAATTGACACATTAATGAGGTTGATTCCTGCAAACACGATCCACAGGAAAAAAAAGCGTATTAAAATGTTCTTAAGATAAGAAACATTAGTTTATATTATATTTCCGCATGAAAATACATAATAAAGAATACATNAAAGCTTATTAAAATGTTCTTAAGATAAGAAACATTAGTTTATATTATATTTCCGCATGAAAATACATAATAAAGAATACATTTAAAATGTGTAGAAAATACTATTTCGTCTCGTAAATGTTAACGTAGTAACTGTAAGAGGATATGACACAAGGGCGGCATTACTCGAGGTGGAAACGACAGTGATCACAGAATAGATAAATACACAGAGGCAAAATGGGATGGCGGTTCCTTTCACCTAGGCGTTCTCATTCTCTGATTAACTAGGCGTATCTCTGGGTACGGGTCTTGTGTCTGATCGGCTACTGCATCCCGCGAAAGGTTTACCATTGGCTGGGCTGGAGGCAGGCGAGTAAGTTAACAGTGCACTTATTGGCAAACGGCGTTCCGACATATTGGTGATCAGTGACACCATTTTGCTAGCGATTTCTATTGTAGTTTGCTGATTAAGCGATTTTTTTCTCCACTGTATTCTTAAGTACTCTAATGATGTTATCATGTGACTGCAGCTTCTCTGCTCGAAAAGGTCGGGCGGGCATGATTAGCGTGCGTTTCACAAGCTTACCCTCCCTCAGAAAACCGAGAACTTATTTTCTTGTAGTTGGCAGGAGCAGCATAGACATAAAAATGTAATACAGAAGTTTTGTTTTTAATTCATCTGATTCTTTTTACTAGTGTGTTTACATGATGAAGATTCTTAAAGATATTCCGGAAAAAAAATACGACATAATTCATGCAAGTGTGGTAGATGTTAGAGCAAAAATAAACCATAAGAAATAAGATTATATTAAAATGTGTTGTTATTTAACAGATACAAATTAATACAATCCACTTTCACATGATAAGTCACAATTAACATTATTTCTACAAATCTATAAATAGCATATTTTAATTTACCTTATCGAAATGCTTCACTCACATTTTTGTTTTAAATATTGTTTAAATATCTGCATTTAAAGCTATATTGATAAAGTCGCGAATTAAGTAAATGTTATATTTTATCCTGAAATTTTTAGTGAAAGTATAAAACAGTGGAGCATTATTTGTATTTTTATTGCAATATAGCTATTTCAGGACCCGGTATTAGCTCTATACTGAGAGATATAAAGCCCCAGATATTATGTCAGCCTTTATTCTCACCCTAGATATCTCAAATTCTCAGCGTGAATGGAGCCAGTAGCAGTAAACAGAAACACTGTTTTTTGCCAGACTCAACAGAGAACGGTACCGGGGAGAGGAAAAATGGTAGACATTGTGGTATGAAGTATGAGAGAAGAAACTAGAAGAACAAAATAAAATTCAACATACCTCACATTACGAAAGTGAACCGCTAGGGTGGACATATATTGGTAGTAGTTGGAAGGCTGAACTTTTTTTTCATATTATATACGTAATATTATAAAACGAACACAAATAAGCGACTTCAATATCCACAGCAAATGTATCNACATTGGTAGTAGTTGGAAGGCTGAACTTTTTTTTCATATTATATACGTAATATTATAAAGCGAACACAAATAAGCGACTTCAATATCCACAGCAAATGTATCTGAAAATATAAACTATCAAACGCCACACGTGGANAAATAAGCGACTTCAATATCCACAGCAAATGTATCTGAAAATATAAACTATCAAACGCCACACGTGGAACCAATTTATAGTAATACTTAGTAGTTGGCTCTTTCTAAGGGTATATAACACTCATGACAATTTTGAAAGAGGTGATAAATTCTNAAATAAGCGACTTCAATATCCACAGCAAATGTATCTGAAAATATAAACTATCAAACGCCACACGTGGAACCAATTTTAGTAATACTTAGTAGTTGGCTCTTTCTAAGGGTATATAACACTCATGACAATTTTGAAAGAGGTGATAAATTCTTNTAGTAATACTTAGTAGTTGGCTCTTTCTAAGGGTATATAACACTCATGACAATTTTGAAAGAGGTGATAAATTCTTGTAATGCGATAGGTTGTGGGTTAGATATTAAAATTCGTTATTTAAGAAACATAATTGAATTTATTATACATCCGTAAAAGATTTCTTTTATCTGAATTGCAGTCTATCAATTGTTACATGATTCAGCACATCTCAAAGTTCTTAAAAATTTTCTGAATTGACCATAATTTAGTTATATGTTGTGACAGACTTATGTCGTGAGAAAGATAGGTATCCGTCGTGTGACGTAAAATAACAAACCAAGGATTTATGAAGAAATATGAACTGTATTTACCGACTCACCGAGTTTCGGGAATATCTACAAAGTTTCTTAAAACTCTGATTCGGGAACACCGGCAAGCGAACCTGATTCACTAATATGGGAAGCCGACCACACGACCTCCGGTATTGGTGAAATGTAACTAAATTGACTGAATTTAAGTAGTACACTGGTGAACATTTAAAACTCTATCGCTGAAGAAATAAAATTTACTGCATTCAGTTATACAAATTTGACTGAATTTTACATGTATGATGTTCACGAACGCAATGCCACGAGTAAATATCCACAATCCTTTTCGAAGTATTTGTTTATATAGTTACATACACCATCCTTATACTAAATGCTCTTTGTAAAACATTTTTTTCAGTATTCTGATATTAAATAACTATTAATAATGTTTATCCACCATTAAACAATTGACTTTGTACTAACGGGCACGGATGGGACAGGTAAAGGTTGAGTAACTAAACCAACCTTTGTCTGCAATGCGGATGAACCACGTGGGGGAAATTACTTCAAATTCAGTTGGTACGAATCGCAAGCAGTTCAATCCATATGAGTATTAGTTATACATTCACGTGTTAAAGAGACTTTCCCGGACGCATAACATCATGGAGTCAAGAGAAGAGAGTCGAAGTTTAAACAAAACTCGCAAAACTGACTTAGAATTTTCAGGGGTTTTAAATTAGCGTCGGGTATATTAACGAACGATATTTGTAGCATTAGAGAAACATAAATGCATTTTTTTGGTTTTATTTTGATATTTCATATACTTACTCAGAATTAAACATTTAAACACGTTTTAACCACAGAGGTAAGGAAGCGCTAAGAGAGACACACGTTAAACTTTGTACTGGCAGGTAGATTTTTTATTTAAAGTCCCCGCTTTTGTGCCAGGAGACATATCGGGGGAACTACTTATGCCAAGAACTAAGATAAGCATTCAGTTAAGGAGGTCCGCATACCATTGGCTCACCCGGGAAACTGAACTGTACCTCGTGACCCGAAAACTTCCTAGCAACCTCGCTGACGGAGGTTGCCTGCGGACTCCTCGCCATACTGCGTACATCTCCAAAAGTGATCGAATTAATTTACAGGCGTAAAGTATGTAGCAAAATTAATCTAAATTATGTGTTTCTGGATTTATGAGTTTCACAATAACGTTTTCTATATACACGTAGTGCGTGTACCTTCTGTAATTAGAGCATAGATATGCGTTTATTTTTTACAAATAAGAAAATTATTAAAACATGTGATCAAACACTAGAAACGCAGTTCACGCACTATGAAAGAAGACGATTCATTTTTTTCATTATTCTCCTTCCGCAAGTTCAGGAAACACATACAGTTAAGTTATTTAAGGTAGGTTAGTTATACAGGATTAATTTGTTTAACNCCTTCCGCAAGTTCAGGAAACACATACAGTTAAGTTATTTAAGGTAGGTTAGTTATACAGGATTAATTTGTTTAACGCCTGTTTGAAAAAATCTCTCAGTACTTTCTTTCCGCCCACCAAAATCTAGAATTCGTATAAAAAAATAGCGTACAACAATGAAACAAAGCAAGTCTCGAAAACTCCTTTTCAGAATTTCGATAATATAAGAAACAGGGCAAAGCAAATTATTATCTTGCGAAAATTTCACCAGCAAATACAGTTTCTATATTAATTACATAGTGCACTTAATAAATTATTTTTAAAATAAAACTAAGTCAAAAGAAGTGTTAAACAATTTTCCGAACACAAAATATACATAAACTATTTTCTATACTCTTATGCNATATACATAAACTATTTTCTATACTCTTATGCTTTCCACTGTTTTTTTTTATAATGCTATCCTACTAATATTATGAATGCGGAAGTTTGTGTTTGTGTGTATGTTTGTAACCACTCAGTTCCATAACAGCTGAATGGATTTTGATGAAATTTTAGGTACTGGAATAGGACATATGATATATTTAATTGCACGGGTCCTGCGGAAGAACAACAAATCGTTATTCGTCAACGGCTGGGAACGTGACCGAAATATATTTTCCTCTGGTGTCAGAGTTTATCAGGCCGCCAAAGGACCTCTGAAATGGTTTAACGACTGCAATCAATCGATAACAACTGGGACCGTATATTTAATGTGCCTTCCAAAGCCCGGAAGTGCTCAGATGTTATGCCACTAAACGGCCACCCATTCAAACGTTGCTAAACTTTGGTGATCGATTAAGATCCCTCAGCCAAGCGCAAAACGTAGTACCTAGAGACACTTATTTATAAAGCTACAACTTGATGAAACTCACTTTTTGAATTTCATACATCGACGCTGGAAAGCGGAAATTTGGTAACTACGCCATAGTTGCACAGATAAACTCATAAAATAATACTCTCCTTCTTGGCTATCGGGTAAAAAATATTTTCTTCCTTTTGGGTTGCCGTAATCAGTTAAAAACCTAGGTCAACATAGTATAATTTTATGATTCTGTTTTCACATAAATGAATTATCTTTTCCCATTTTATTTATTAGTGTATCACTGTAAAACTCAATAGTACCCGGCCGAAGCCGGGCCGGTTCGCTGGTAGTCTATAAAGCAGTTGGAGCACGTGGAATGATTACACTGCAGATGGCACGCGCACTCTACCTGTGTGTTTCCTCTATGACAGGGCCGGGGAGGCAGCGAAGGAGGAAGTAAGAACAAGGAAAGAAGGGTTGGTGGAGGAGGCTAATGGGGACGAATGGCGGCGGCTTGGGGCGTCCTGGCGCGCTGTGCGGTCGGCACGGCGCCACTGGCCAACTGTTTTGTCTGACGAAGTGGTTAGTGGCTCGAGAAGAAAGCATGGGCGAGTCGTGCGGGGGAAGCTCGGCGACGCTTCTCCGGGCCCGCAGATCCTAATTAAATTTAAAACGTGGCAGAGGCGTCTTGCGGTTCCCCGCGCCAAAGTCTCTGACTTCTTAGCCGACATCAAAGTGGTGATGACAGAGAAGGTTTGGGAACTATTCTGGCCGCTTGCCAGAACACGAGTCCAGGTTAAACAATCTTAATAACAGGCGAGGACTTCTTGTATTAAAGAATACCTCAGTGTACAAAACGGAAGTGCAATATGTATCCTTAACTAAGTTTCCAATGAAATGTTTTCTTTTTCACTGGCAAGATTCATTTGAAGAAGTACGTAAACAACTCCTAATTTTCTTACAATAATAAAACATANTTTTCTTTTTCACTGGCAAGATTCATTTGAAGAAGTACGTAAACAACTCCTAATTTTCTTACAATAATAAAACATATAAGAGAGAGGAAATTTAGGTTTTACATTGAAAATACAAATAAACTATCCACATATTTTGTTAATCTATCGCCTATTGTAAAAAAAAATGTGAGATTAAAAGTACATTTCGTCAACATTGTAAAGGTTTAAAAACATCCAATACTTCTGTTAACTAATATTGATTGCTTAGTTGTATGACATACTTTCGCGTGTTTTGCTGATTCGCACAATTNCCAATACTTCTGTTAACTAATATTGATTGCTTAGTTGTATGACATACTTTCGCGTGTTTTGCTGATTCGCACAATTATCCAGTGGTTGCTGTTGGCCAGTTTGGTTTTAGAAAATCAGTTGGTTAATATCCAAAATATGATATAAGAACTTTTTATTATGTGGTGTTATCTTACAAAATGGCGGACAAAGTATGTTTTGGGTAGACACATTTATGGTTGTAATATATACTACCAGGATACAAAGTTATACTAAATTTTCCTAAATCGTTTGGTAAATAATATTATAAAGGCCAGAGGGGCGTATATGAGTTCGTGAGGAATGAAGGTCTTAACAAAATAACAATAAGTTACTGATACAAATAATGAGCGCATTTTCCTCAACTTGGTGCAATAAATTTTCAAATTACTTCTTAAAAGCTGAGTTTGCAGGAAGAACTTGCCTCCTTTTTGAAAGCAATAAGCTTAGAATTGAAACCCGAAACTTATGCAACAGTAGTGAGACAATTATTATATTGACACATGGCTTACCCGAGACTTGATCCCACAAAACCTCGTACTCTAAGCTATAGAACAATCCACTGCATTACGGAGATCGGATTACGAGCATCAACATCGGATTTAATAAGTTTAATGTTTCGAATGATAGGGTTAACAAACCTAAAATATTTACAGGGACTTTATTTTGAAAATAATTGTCTATGCCAAATAAAACATGTAAGTCTACATGGCCTACGTAGTGTAAAAAATTTGATGGGATTCGGTTTTTATTCCCTGAAATATGACCAAGAAAACCTTGTTTTATTATTTGATGTTATAGTACGAAATTAGCAAGAAAAGAAGCTCTATACACGATGCGTCTAATGTATACTGTCAACATACAAATTTTGGTAGAATTTGGTTCAACTGTAAATACCTATATATGTCAAACTTATATAAATTATTTTTGAAAATGCCACTTTTAACATCGTTGTCATACCCATCTAAATCATACAATTCTTCTTTACATTCTGTAGAAATTATGGTGTGCACAATTTGGTACGGATTTATTTAAAATATTTCAGTGTAACATTTGGTGGGAATAGGATGATTGGTCCTCGAGACATGGCATAAAACCTCCATAATTTTCATGTAGCGATTTTCATAAATGGAGGACAAAAAGGACTGCAGCAGCAATTTCGATGATTGTATACTGCCAATATGCAAAGCTAAGTTAAAATTTATTTCATAGTTACGTATATATCGCGCACAAAAAATAAAATGATTTTACAGCCGCCGTACTTCAAATATACATTAATTATTATGGCCTACCACAGTACAAAATCTTAGCCAAATTTTGTAAGCATGGGTATATTGTTTCCCGAAATACGAGACAAATTCATTATTTCATATTTGTAGTGTTATCTTACAAAATTGCAGATAATAATGCTTCACATAGACAAATGTGATGGCCGCAAAAGGGACTGCCAGCTTACAATGATAAGTTGGGACTGGTTTCGTTAATAAAATATACTGAGCTAAAATATTTGTATATCAGAAATTTTAAAAATAAGTGCCTGACCTACATAAAACACACAAGTTTACACCACCTATTGCAGTACTATTTGTTTGCAAAATTTGGAAGGAATCTGTCAATTGTTTCCCGAGATATGACAAAAATGTATTTATTCGCATAATGGTATCTTACAAAATGCGGACAAAAGATGCTCTATGTTCATAAACTTGGCAGTTGTAATATCTACCGCCATTATACAAAGTTTATTTGATATTGATTACATGGTTTCGACTATATGGAATTCTAAGCTGAAATGGCTATTTGACCGCCATTTTTAAGATAAGTGTTTACCCTGCTAAAAATAAACATTTTGTTGTCATCTTTATCAGTACTACTTGTTTGCCAAATGCGATAGGAATTGTTCAATATTTTCCCAAGATATGACAAAAATGTCAGTTTATTCGCATGGTGCTATCTTACAAAATGGGGAAGAAAAGATGCTCCATAGACTTAGAAAATATTTGTTATGTCTGCTACCAGCATACAGAGTTTTGTTGAAATTGAATAATTAGTTTCGACGATATAACATTCTAAGTTAAAGTGGCTATATAGTCGCTATTTTTAAAATAAATGTTTGACATTTTGAAAACATATCACTTAACACCACCTACATCAGTACAACTTGTCTGCCAAATTTTGTAGGAAATTGGTTATTATTTACCGAGTTATGACATTATAACTTTATTTATTCAAATGGAGCTATCTTTCAAAATAGCTGACAACAGTGTTTTTTTGAGATATGATGCTTTTAATAGAATCTTGCAGTATACAAAATCTGGTCGAAATTGATTTGATGGTATGGCAGATATACTAAAAAACTTGTATGAATGCCATTTTAAAAATAGGTAAATAATAAGTTCAATCACTTATGTTTACATTGCGTATCATAGTTTTACTTACATGCAACATTGGGTGAGAATTAGTTAAATAGTTTTCGAGATATAAAGTAAAATATTAACTTTTTAAGTTTGTGCTATTTTCCAAAATGGAGGACCAACAAGATTATCCATTTCAAAATTTAGTGCATACACAAGGGTATGTCAGATTACAACATTTGGTTCAAATCGCTGCAATGGTTCAGAAAATATGACATATTACACAAAATATTTTATTACCTGCCATTTTGAAAGTAAGTGCTTTACATGGCCGAAAACTATAAAAGTTACGTGTACTTTCTAACTATTATGTATGTACCAAGTTTGTGAAATTCTGTTGAAGCGTTCCAAAATTGATTTGGGGTGGGGAGGGGGAATACACACGCACACTCAACACACACATACACGCACATACATATAGACACACACAGAACACAGACACATAAAGTTATATCATAAGCTTTCTTTCATTAGTAAATAAATAAATTTGATTTTTAATTTATTCACACAGCTATTTTTACAGCATTAAATTATATATCTCCTCTATTACTGTTATTATTTCTCATTGAGCGCAATATTTAATGTATATTTCAAATAAAATTAATGCCCTGCTTAACGTCGCTGTTTGGTTACAGTAAACTAACTCATACTCATCATTATCACACGTTGAGTATATCTGTTACCATAAATTGTAATGTCTTTCTCTCAAGCATCCAGTCTAATATTCTAGCCAACAGTCATACTCTTCACTGTTCGGATGTTCGCTGTCGCAGATTTTCCTCCCGCCAGCCACTTCCGGCGCTATTCATTGCTCTCCGTTTCACAATCGGCCAGAATGCCGCCTCATGAACTCTCCAGCTCGGAGGCCTTTCGAATTTTTATATCAGTCGCCCTGAGCATCTGGAAGATTCAACACAACCCGAGTCATGCTGAGAGAAACGAGGTCAGTAGTCATGGTTATTCTTCAGATAAACGTAGAAATTCAATACAACCAAGTTCAGGAGCGGCGAGATGGTAGTGTTATCGCAGCATCACTTGCGGCCTGTGGAAGTTGGTCTTTGTGTTCGCCGCCCGCTTTGGGTAGCATGCGTTACCATCGGATATTTCCGCTCTCGCGAGAAATGCGAAGCAGCGAACGCATAACACTGTCCCCTCCTCAAGTCTGTTAGTCCCGAACACACTCTGTATCTTCTGGATATTCGTAGAGTGCCAGCCGGTCGACGTGGACAATCTTCTACATTGCCTGAGATTCTTAATGACAAATCCAAAAGACCGCATGATTGATCTTATTCATAATCCTATAAGAGTCTTCCCAACAGTTATGTAGATTCGAGTACGTTCGTGAACAATATGGTGTAAAATGGTGCAAGGTAAATGATTCATGCAAAGAATTTGCCTATAAAACTTTGAGCATAAACATTAAATGCTGCATCAACAGTGAAGGACCGCAATAAGCAAAGCATAACATCCAATTGAATTGTGCCGCTATTAAAGTCGTGTTAGGATTAATCATCTTCATATTTTCGGCACCTAAATCTATGTTCACGTCCTTAAAGGAAGACGACAGAAGTNCGTGTTAGGATTAATCATCTTCATATTTTCGGCACCTAAATCTATGTTCACGTCCTTAAAGGAAGACGACAGAAGTGAGAGTTGAAAAGTATTCCGGGAATATTTGTTTATTTACTGTGGCGAGAGAGATGACTTCTGGTTGGATCCCAAAGGAAAACGAGTATAGTCTTCGAGAAGGAGAAAATCAAGCCAACTGTTATGCCCAAAGTAGCCAAAAATGGTCAGGAAAATCCGTTCGTTAAATAAGATCAAGATTTAGATGCAGTGGAAAAACGAAGTCAAGTGATGGAGACAGAAATTATTTAGAGAAAGTAACAGCATTATGAAAAGTCACAGGCGAGATATTAAAAAATTCCTANCGTGTTAGGATTAATCATCTTCATATTTTCGGCACCTAAATCTATGTTCACGTCCTTAAAGGAAGACGACAGAAGTAAGAGTTGAAAAGTATTCCGGGAATATTTGTTTATTTACTGTGGCGAGAGAGATGACTTCTGGTTGGATCCCAAAGGAAAACGAGTATAGTCTTCGAGAAGGAGAAAATCAAGCCAACTGTTATGCCCAAAGTGGCCAAAAATGGTCAGGAAAATCCGTTCGTTAAATAAGATCAAGATTTAGATGCAGTGGAAAAACGAAGTCAATTGATGGAGACAGAAATTATTTAGAGAAAGTAACAGCATTATGAAAAGTCACAGGCGAGATATTAAAAAATTCCTANGTGATGGAGACAGAAATTATTTAGAGAAAGTAACAGCATTATGAAAAGTCACAGGCGAGATATTAAAAAATTCCTAAACGACTACGTTATTCTTGCTGAACAAGCCAAACCCGATTCCTTCCTTTCACCAACGAAGTCGCCTGATGCTGCAGAGTGGAGGGCAACAACGGAAGACGAAATTAAATCTTTCATCAAGGAGAACGAAGTCTTTTATTTTCCGCATCGGGGAGAATAAGCAGCCTGCAAACATTTGAACTAAAGCGCTACTGAAATTGCATTTTGAGAAACTACAATAGTTAATTTTTATTGGGAGTTAAAATTAATGGAAGTGTTGAATAAATGCATTTTTACTTTCTACATCCAAGACATATGTGTTTTCTGTGAACAATTACTTCATAGTTGGTGAAAATATCAAAAACTATAAATACAGGTTATACAGATAAAATAGTTTTCTATTAAAATCATTACACATTTTATAAATTAATGACCACACATATATTTAGGGTTACTGAATATTTCAAGATCTGGTCTTTTAAATTGTACCAAATGTATTACAATATGTGAACCCATAAAACAACCATTGACGATGTAAATTGCTAACAATTTTCAGTCACTATTTTGAAAGATAATGCCACCTGAATAATAAGTTATGTATACCACAATACGAAAACTGTTTTAACCAATTTCTTTATAAAAAACACTGTTATTAAAGCAAGAAGAATGAAATAAATTTCAAATGTTCATAATATCCATTTTAAATATTTGACTCAATAAATAAAAAAAATATATGACCTACCTTCAATATTCTTAGTTAATTTAGAAAAGAAGAATTTCAGACAGTACTGAAGGTTAGTGTTATACTCAGTAACACGTAGCCTGGTCGAATCCATTCACCGTTATATGAAGTGAGACCATCTAACAATTTAAACTAAGGCAGTAAAAATAACTTAGATATTTTTAAGCGATTCCTTCCGAAATTGATGTTTCTTGCATGCAGTGCTTTGGAAAACTTAAAACTTGTAACATATTTTTTAATTAAATATTTATATTTAAAAATTGCAATTAGAAAAATTCTTAAAGAATCTTTTAACTTCTTTTCCTTTATCACTGGTACAAGTACAGCAATTTTAACAAGTTTGGTGCAATGGAAACTGTTTTTTTGGACAGTAAAAACCTTTGATCAATAATTTCCTCCATACAACATTTTGGGTTTAATGCTTTCGGAGTAAGTGCATTAAAACAATTTAGTTTAGGACACTATTCAAACTATCTTCACCAAATATTATATACTTGTACTCCGTAGAAGCAACGTGGACTATAACAGAATTTCAGTAGATCATAATTATTTTTAAGCTGTGGCCTTAATGTAAATACTGTCGAACACCAGTTAATTAAAATATTTAAGAATATCTAACTGTTTCTTTTAAAAAATTAATAAAAACGATAAACACAAAATTATAGGTCTCATTACTTATTTTTACATACTTGATAAACATTTTACTGTCGACAGAATCACAAAAAACAGCAATCAAATACTATAATAAAATGTAACTAATGTATATGATTTCCGATCACATCGGACAATATAAAAATGTAACTGGTTTATTTTTATGACATGTAGCAAACGTCAAAAAACATCCAAATGGCTGGCAAAAATGTTTAAACGTTACAGAAGATAATAATTACGTGGAATTTTTAGCACACATCTCTTCTACTTCACAGGCTTATTCAATAACGTTCCGATCTGAGTATCCCTATATACCACTGCCATATGTAAATATAGTTACTGATGAACTAATTTGAAGGGAAAAATTATTATGTTTTGGGAAAATAAATCACTTAGTTTAATACTTTTAGATATTTGTAAAATTTACTTTACAGAAAGTTACCAATACACCTAATGAAACTGCAATATCTTTGTGAATTAACATAATATAAAAACTCTTATTGTTAAAATAAGGTGTTTCATGCAGGTCACAGATACCAATAAGAGCTATCAAATATTTTAAAATAATACCTTATTTCAACAAAACTTGTTTATTAACAGCATATTTTAAAGTTATTTCTACGTGAATATGTATTAAGTACTGCAATATATCCATAACAGAAGCATTTTTTTGTTTTCTTTAGCAAGAACGAGTTCATTTTGAACATACACCTTTTTTAAATTGTATCAAAACATAAAAAGTGCCTGTTGGAAATTGAAATTTCTGTATAAATCGGTGAACGAAATATTTGAGGTAAATAGACTATAAGATTAAAGGCACAGACATATTTTTCTAAAAGTGTATTTTTACATGACCAAATTAAAAACATTAAAATCGTTAACCTCTGAGATACCACAGAACAGAAAAAATATTTGAAAACCTATATATCACGCAACGACACTAATAATTACTATGTATATTATTTCTCCCTCCCCTTCACTTGCACAAATAATGTGACCATTCGTGAATTAATACGTATCTTATAGTGGAAATTAAATCGTGAAATGTCGTAGCGCCGCACGAATGACGACGTTAACAAAATCGTAGCTGACTAGCACCATTCCCAAACTTGTACCCGTTTTCATAAAAAAATATTTATCACTTTAGAGTATTAACATTTTCTCAGGTGACGGCAAATACACTTCGCACAGTTACTAATAATATTTATTAATGTTTCAATCTATTCCACTCTAAGAATCCTTCCGCCGATTAACAATAATTTTACTTTTAAGTAATGAAAATGTAAATCTTTATTATACAATATTATATTACAATTGTATGTTAAATTTCAATGTAATGTAAATAAAACATGTCGAATTTTTTTAGCATAGTTTACCAGTTTGTTACATACATTTTATACAGATGACGAAATAAAAATAACTAGACATTGTCACAGTCAATGGCCTGCGGTTAAGGCAAGCCATTGACTGCACACCGACTCTGAATGAAAGCCATGCCACTTGTGCAGCATACGCGAATTGTTAAAATTTTTTGTACATCCCTCGCGGGGTTGGCGGGCGGGAGGCGTGTCCCGAAGCGACGTGCAGCGCGTCGTGCGTGCGGGCGAACAGTTTGCGGAAGGACCTCCGGTTGCGTGGAGTGGCGTGAATGCGAACAACACCGCACCAATGTTTGCTCTTATCAGGCCGGCGAGGTCGACCCCCCCTGGTCGCAGGGTTTGGGCGCCTGTGCGTCCACAAAACCGTGCGTGAAGCGATCGAACCGCTCCGCTCGACTGCGAACAACGTCGGGCACAAAGAGAGAAAAAAAAAAAAAGACAGCGAGAGATAAATATAACTGCATTGCATGCGTTGGGCTCGTGACACCGGGAGAACGTTTTTTTATTCTGCAGTTAGTGAAATTCTAAGCACTTAAATGATAATTCCAAGTAATGTGTTTGACTTTGAACGAGATATTTTTTTCCTTCACGTTACACAGGTAGGTAAGGCTCAACGTCTCGTCGACAGCGAGGTCATAACAGACGGATCAACTTCTTTAGAGTAATAGGAATCGGCCACGGCATGCAGTAAAAAATCATCACCTCATTCACGTGGCGTCATTAAGCGAAATCACAGAATACAAAAATCAGGAAGGCGGTGGCGGGAATAGAACCAAAGTCTCCCGAACGCGAGTCCGAATGTTCACCACTGCGCCGCGCCACCTTTCTCGATCTTCACATTAAGTGTATTATAGGACTGTGTTTATATTTCAGGAATACGTCAGCACATGGTCTGTGATTTCCGAGCAGTTCAATTACTTTCCTTCTGCTAAGGGCATCCACGTTCGTTTCCCGGTAGATCACTCCCGGATTTTCGCATGTGGGAATAGCGGCGGACATTACTATTGGCCGGTGATAGTTCTCAGAGCACTCGTGTTTCTCTCACCAATTCGTTCCATACCCGCTCCATGTTAGGGTTTCATTCCACGTCATAAATCAGGAATTACGTGTGTCTGTGCGCCACACCTCTGACTCCCATCTCCAGGTGATACTCACCCCGACCCTGGGCCGTGCACCCCAAAATAAGTTTTTTTTGGTGCAGTATGAAGAAGTACAGAAGCTGCGTATTTGGCGAACTACATCAGGCTGAGTCAGGATAATTCCCAGCAACTTCTTAATATATCCCTGACCCGTAGTGTAGGTAGTAGAGTTAAAACCGTTCAGGTAAACGCATAGATTTTAATTTTAAAACTTCTTGTATAATTTAAGCACATGCTGTAATCAATGTGTTATACAGTATATTGAACATTAATTAGGGCGCCACATCGTAATTACATCTTTAAGAATAAATTATTTTAAAAGACTTAATTAAGGTAAAACCAGTCGACTGTTTAATGGGTTCAAAAATCCTTCTCTCAGGTATAAACTATTGGAAAAATATTTGAAGTATATTGCAGTAAACTTACAGAAGTTTTTTTTTATAAAAACTTATTAGCAGAACGATATATTTAACTCAGCTACACATATTAGAAAAAAATTTATAAGCGTGAACGAATCGCGCGAGTTCAACGAAGGTTGCCACACAGTATTAGAGTACGTAAATTATGGCGAGTTTGCGCCATCGGCGTCTGACGTCAGAGCTCGCAGCTGTTTATGCTCTGTCGTTCCGATCCTCCAGAAGCCATTTTCCCCTCAAAATTTCCCTTTTCAATTAAAAAGTTTTTTTTCCCTCAAACTTTACTCTTTTTCCCTCAAAAAAGCCCCGATTTCCTAGTTTCAAAAATTAGCCGCAGATTGTAATTTTTTCGATCCATCAGGAGGGTTTCGAGGGCTCGCTTCTCGTTTGCAAAGCAGTGGCGGACATGTTGGTTTTATGGGTATAGGATATGCCAAATCGATACACGGAATCCAGTATCGGAACCGGAGCCAACCGTCAGCCATCTTGGTTCTGTCAGCAATATTAACCATCATGTTGAAAGTCTGTGAAATTTACCTTGAACTTTGAGCTTGATCTTGAACCCAGTGACCTTTGACCTTGAACCCAAAATTTCTGAATAAATCCCAGCAATCCCTAAATATTTATAAAAATGGTTTCAAATAGTTATAACATACATTTTAAAGTTTTGGGCTTAGAGGGCCGAGGACTGGAACCGATCAGCCACCATGGCATCACGTCACCTTGTTATNACCCCAGTGACCTTTGACCTTGAACCCAAAATTTCTGAATAAATCCCAGCAATCCCTAAATATTTATAAAAATGGTTTCAAATAGTTATAACATTAACATTTTAAAGTTTTGGGCTTAGAGGGCCGAGGACTGGAACCGATCAGCCACCATGGCATCACGTCACCTTGTTATGACGTCTTCCAACCATCATGTTAGACCCAGGAGACCTTGACACATGACCTTGACCTGATAACNATGACGTCTTCCAACCATCATGTTAGACCCAGGAGACCTTGACACATGACCTTGACCTGATAACCGTGACTTCGAATCACCTTCAAAACAAAACTCGAGAAAAATTGTAAAATTGAATAAAATAATAGAAGTCAGGAAGACATAACATTAATGAATAATACCACTGGCTTGGAACCAGGTGACCATGACCCCTGGCTTTCACCCGGCGACCGATGACCTTTAACCCAAAAATTCGTCAAAAATCCCAACAATTTTCTAAGAATTTGTAAAGAAACTAATAAAAACAATTATTTACAAGTTTATTTAAAATATAACTTAAAATGCATTAAAAAATTACATTTCTGGGTGTTCCCCTAACATCATGTCCAGCAGACAACTGACCCTCCTCCAATAAATCACATTGTTATTATCTTTCCTTCCCCTACTAATGTTTCTCATTGGTTAATTAGTCGGCACGCCTCCACCCGCCTCAACCTATTTCATTTTGTCTAATGCTTTCCAATAGCAATACTGTTTTTTTAATGTCGTTGGTTTAAGTTTTTTTACCTAGGTAGCTCTAGTGTATTAATTTTAGACTTCACCACCAGGCGAGCTATCGATTTAGCCACCCGGTCTCAGTCATATATGTTTACATTTATTAGAAGTGTAGGTGGTTGTGTCTGCGCCTGACATATAATATTCTAATTCAATCTCCTAAGTGCTGCTAATTTCTCGATTCAGCCAACAGGCGAGATGACGAAACAAAAATTCTCTCGTGCTCTGTCATGCCATGATCATGTGCAGGCACTGAGACATGACATGCAGGAGTCAGTCGGCAGGAGTCAGTCTGCAGGAGCCAGTGTCTGACTCCTGCAGATCGAGTCAGTCTTCAGGAGTTAATCTATCTAGCAATTCTTTGCAATACTCACCAATCAGCACCGCATGCACCACAGTCAGTCAGCACTGCATGCACTGAAATTAGCACTGCACGCACCGCAATCAGCACTGTAGACACCACAATCAGCACTTCATGCACCGCATGTGTCATTCCGGTCCCCTGGCGGCCATCTTGTCTGCCATATTGGATATCGGATAAGGTTGCCACCATGGGATCGGAATGACACCAGCGGTGCTGATTGTGGTTGTGTCGTGCTGATTGCAATGTGTGTGGTACTGATTGTGGTGTATGTGGTGCTGATACTACATGCGGTCTGATTGTGGTGCAGACTGACTGTGGTACGTGCGGTGCTGATTGGTGAGTATTGCAAAAATTTGATAGAAAGATTAACTCCTGACGACTGACTCGTTCCGCAGGTGTCAGAGACTGACTCCTGCAGATTGACTCCTTGGTATGTTGTCTTGGTTGATTGGTCGGTTGCAATCACTTGGCAACTCTCTGATTAGCTGGTCAATGTCCGCACAATGTGTTATTGGCGTAATATAATTGGTTTAATGACAACATGACATTATTGGAATTGCAAATGTGTATATTATAAACAGTTGGGATTAGTTGTAAGGTTTAGTTTGACAACAGCTGACATGAAATATACACCCTCTCAGTTTGAGAAAGCATGTATGAAAAGTTATTGCGGGTTCAGTAACAAAACCTACAGCAGTCTCACCATCGACTTCTTCAAGCTGGACTCTGACAGCACCTTCGGCTTCTTCAGTCATGGTGTCGATAGCAACATCTACTTTTCTTCAGGCACGATGCCGCCAACACCATCGACTTCTTCGGATGGATCACCTACCGCAGTGTCACCATCAATTACTTCGTCAAGGCTTCGTTGCTGTTACTGTGACAAGATATTTGTCTACAGCCAAAGTGCGAGGAAGCATGAAAAANCTTCGTCAAGGCTTCGTTGCTGTTACTGTGACAAGATATTTGTCTACAGCCAAAGTGCGAGGAAGCATGAAAAAACAACTTGTGTGGAGGGCAATTCCTGTGCTATGGAACGATGTGGCAAGTGCAAACATCTGTTCAAACGCGGTTATAACCTAAAGAGACATAAGAAGAACTGTTAAGGTAGAATTTCTGCAGCTAAGAAATGATCTGTACTAGCTGCTGGCGACACCAGATCGAATGAATTCTACCTTAAGTTATCAGCAAACAAGAAAACTTTAAATGATTACGTGATTGGGAATAGCATTGTTGGTACAAAGAACATATCTACATACCATGACCACGTTAACAAAGGGTAACCAATCTGTTACCAGAAGAAGTTGAAGAAAGTCCCATAAAGTATATTTGGCTGGAGTGTTCCTANAACAAAGGGTAACCAATCTGTTACCAGAAGAAGTTGAAGAAAGTCCCATAAAGTATATTTGGCTGGAGTGTTCCTACGAAAAGCCACAACCTTTAAATTAAGCCATTAGTCGAAGACCATTTAACACTGCAAACGTAGCATTGTACGATATTAATAGAATTCCAGGGGCTGTAGAGGCCTCGAAAGAAAAACTTTTTCGCGAAAATGAAAAAAAAATGTTCAAGTGTTCTGGTTGGACGCTTACTAGCATAGACTGTCTTGAGCTGCTTATAAGCACATTATATTCACTACATGAAAAGTGAGCATGCTGCTGTATATACATTACAGGAATGCGAAGAAACTTTTGAGATTCTGTNTATATTCACTACATGAAAAGTGAGCATGCTGCTGTATATACATTACAGGAATGCGAAGAAACTTTTGAGATTCTGTAAAATTTTTTTAAGATTGTTGTCTGAAATATGTAAGCAAATTAATATGTAAATATATATAATTATGATTCCAATAAAAAAATATTTTATTTCTTGCTGGTGTTTTTGTACCTTGCCTATACATGCATATTTCTCTGATAAAGAGAATATGAGAGCCTTGGTTTTTATATATGTTACTACGCGATGGTACTCTAGTTGAGCACGATAAAAATTTTCATTTAATTATGTGTCAAAATATAATGTTTTCAATGATAGTACTTAAATATTTCTTCTGTATGCCCATCACAGAGTGTGCACAATCAACAATATTTTTAAAGGTATAAAATGTTGAAATTAAATATACAGAATTAAAGAATGGTTTGCAATCATAATATATCTTAAGCAGGTTGGATGCAACATACATGAAAACATGCTGTTGAAGCAGTAGAATTTTCACCTTATGACTTGGCGGGAGGGGAGAGTGAAGGTCGTGTCGTGCCTGGCCAGAACTACTTCAGTGCGGTATAAAGCGAAAAGTAGTCCTACATAAATTTCTACATGACTGGCGTTGCTCTAATACACTCCAGTTATTTTTAAATTATATACAAATGAGGAACGAAATTAATTTCGATTGTTTAAGGTCAAGGACATATAAAGGAATCAAAGAATGCGGAAGTGATGTAAGCCAAGATGGTGGTTCGAGTGGATCGAGTAATCAGTAGTCTACTAAAATCGAGGTGGAATAGCAAAGTATTAATACAATGTTAGTTGGTGGGTGCAGCACACATCACCTAATCGTGGTGACAAAATTAAGAAGGAATGAAAGAGAATGAAAGGAAAGTAACTATGATAAAAATAAATCAATTATTATGAACATTGCATGACAGAGCATAGGAGAATATTTGTTTCGTCATCACGCCTGTTTGCTAAATCGAGAAATTAGCACTACTTAGGAGAAGGAAAAAGATTACAATATGTCAAGTGCAGAGATCATCATTTATATTTTTTAAAAATGTAACAAATATGGCTGCCACCTTGTGGTAAAAGCAATAGCTCGCATGGTGACTAATTAAAAAATCAATGCAATAGTACTACCTAGGTGATAATGTAAACAAATGACAAACGCAAAAGAACACAATATGGCTGTTGGAGCGCGTTCGACAGAATCAGTATTGTAAGGGGAAGGGGTGAGGAACGGGGTGGAGCCTTGCTAACTAATTATTAAATGAAAAACAATGTAAGGGGGAGGGAAAGGTTATGATAATGTGATTGATTTGACCTAGTGTCTGTCGACTGCTGGACATGGTGCTGGGGGAACCTCTGGAAATGCAATTTTTAATAGATTTTTAAATAATTTTTAAATAACTTTGAAATAATTTTTTTACTAATTTCTTTATAAATTCATAGGCAGTTGTTGGGATTTTTTTTTACGAATTTTTGGGTTTAAGGACAAAGGTCACAATGTTATGGCCAAAGGTTAAGGTCACATGGATCCAAGATGGCGGCAGTAGTCAGTAATGTAATAACATTTTTGAATTTTATGAACTAATACAATTTTACAATTTTCTACAGTTTTTAATTTCATGGTCATCCTAGGTGACTGTTATAGGATCAAGGTCTTGGGTCATGGTCAAGGACACTTAGGTCTAACATGGTTTGTAATTTAAAATTTTTTTTTTTATTATTTTGATAAATATTAATGGTTTTTTGGATTTTTTTTTTTTAGGAATTCTTAGATAAAAAAAAAATATTGGGCTCAAGTTTATTGGTCACTGGGGCCAAGGTCACCAGAATTCAACATGGTTGTTAAAATGGCTGACAGAACCAAGATGGCTGACGGTTGACTCCNCCAAGGTCACCAGAATTCAACATGGTTGTTAAAATGGCTGACAGAACCAAGATGGCTGACGGTTGACTCCGGCTCTGATCCCGTATCCCGTGTATCGATATGGCATATCATATCCGTATAAAACCAATGTGGTCGCCACTACTCTGCCCTTGAGAAGCGAGCCTTCCAAATCCTCCCGATGGGTTGGTTTGCTCGTTTTTGTANTGTGGTCGCCACTACTCTGCCCTTGAGAAGCGAGCCTTCCAAATCCTCCCGATGGGTTGGTTTGCTCGTTTTTGTAACTGGGGTTATCGGTGTATTTTTTGAGGGAAAACAAGAAAGTTGGAGGGAATAAAGGGAAATTTTTTGGAAAAATGGGAAATTTTGAGGAAAAAATAGTGGCCGGGGGACCGGAATAACAGGGCATGAACAGTTCCAAGCTCCTACGTCAGACGCCGATGGGGCCAACTTGCCATAACCATTCTACTTATCACCATAGCCCGATATATGTCCTAATTGCNGACGTCAGACGCCGATGGGGCCAACTTGCCATAACCATTCTACTTATCACCATAGCCCGATATATGTCCTAATTGCTTTTAATGAGGTTTGCTTGTGTGGATGTGCCACTGAATGGCATACATACCACTACATCATTCACAGATGAAGGACACCGCATAAGGCTTTAGTATCAGTGTGAGCAGTGTCAGCCACAGATCTAAGTGCAGTGGACACTCAGCATACCCTGACGGTGCATTCGTCTAGCCTTTCCCAGCTGGATGAGTTTGAGAGTGGCCGCATCGTTGGCCTTCAAGTGACAGGTTGGACGTTTTGGCGCATTGATCGCCACTTGAACCTTTCTGCCTATACTGTGAGTCGGTGTTAGACGCTGTGGGAATAGAAGGGAAAACACACCCGTTGAGAAGGATCGGGTCGACCCCGAAGGACCACCAGCAGGGAGGATCATTCCATCGTTTGACCGGCTGTAAGCACTTAACGGGCGTCTCTTCTTCGCACCATCCAGTGACATGTCATGGCAGCTGGGGATATGCCTGTGCCCTCAATTATCACATCCAAAGGGAATGCAGAGCGGTATCTGATGTCGCGTTGTTTCTTACGATGTTTACCAATAAGACCGCAGCATCGCCGAGCACGTATGACCATCTGCCAGAAACGGGCAGCATGGCATCTTGCGGACTGGCGACGAGTAGTATTCAGAGACAAATTCTGATTCTGTCTGGATACAGACGACCGCCGATTTCGAGACTGGAGACGTCCTGGCCAGCTGCGTGATCCATACTTTATTGCATAGCAACACACCGCCCCAACGACAGGTTATATGGTGTGAGGTGCCATGTCTTAAGATTCCCGCGCACTCCACTGGTGTGGATTAAAGGAACCCTGACGGCGCGATGATACATCCAGGAAATCTTGCAACCATGTGTGATCCCCTTCCTGGTGCAGCTTAACAATCCAATTTTCCAGAAGGACAATGCCCAGTCCCACACAGCACGGGTATCTCTGGTCTGCTTTCGTGATGTCACTATGCTTCCTTGAGCAGAAAGTTCCTCAGATGTCTCACCCATCGAGAAAATTTGGGACGAAATTAAATTGCAACTTCAAGTGCAAGTGCTGGTCTCCTGCATTACGTTCTTGGTGTAATACACTAATTTCATGGTTTTTATATACATACGACCATGTGTTGTGCCTGTACCCACTTAAATGCTCCTGCTGTGGCACCTTCTGAGAGATAATATTTTTGCAAATTAGTTTATAAAATTATTTGCATGGTGTAAACAAGAAAACAAAACATTGCGATTCAAAGATTTATATCGGTAGACGAGTTATAAAGCCCAAACGTCTAAAATATATCTCACCTTACAATACTTATTCTAACAGTCGGCTCATATCATGAATATTCACGTTGTATTAAATAAAATATCTGAAATTTTTACACATATTCTCAATAATGGTTTTGACCAAAATGTGTTAATTTAACAAAATAACGAGCAAAACAAGCCGAACAAATCAAATCGTAGACACAATATTAAACAATCGATTTTTAAAAGGAAGAGTGCCTAACGATATCAGCCCTCTAAGCCCCAATACTAGCTCATGAAATAAATTAACTCCCTAACACGGCAGTAATATAAAACTCGCACTAGAATAAATTTATTTATCTACGTCATCCCCCAATTACACCTTAAGTGTTGAAGTTGCCAGGATTTGAACGACGCTGAATATCAAAGCACATTATATATGTAAAAATGCTGCAGGTTGTTTTTGTTTCACGTTTATGCAGCTTATTTACTGATGAGGCACAGGTGGCTGTGCTATCGCATCTGTTTGCACGTGACGTATTCGTGCGGGCAGCAAAATAACTTCTACTTGTCACAGCTCTTTCTGTTTCCCATCTCTACCGAGAGCGAGGTAACGCAGTGGTAAACCTTGCGACTCGCTTCCAGGGGACCTGGATTTGAAACCCGGTTCGTAAAGAACCTTATATTCCATAACCAAGCCGCAGTGACTTGTAAACAACCTTATGTTCTATAACCAAGCCGCACTGTCTTAACAGTCGCACTGACCACCCGTGGGGCCGCGGTGGTGTAGTAGTTAGACTATCCACCTCCCACAACAGTGAACCGGGTTCAATGCCCGGCTGGTTCACTCCAGAATTTTCGCAAGTGGGAATCGTGCCAGACAATGCTGCTGGTCGGCGTGTTTTCTCGGCGATCTCTTGATTCCCCCGTCCTTTCATTCTGGCACTGCTCCATACTCACCTCACTTCACTCTCATCGGTTCTCACGACCTCACTGTTAAGAGCCGCCCAAATCTCTTCACTTACTCACTGAACACATGCAACTTTCTCTAATGACGTCTTGATTGTTTTACAGTCTTGGCTGCAAACCACCTTCTTACCTGTATTCGCGACTCNGCGATCTCTTGATTCCCCCGTCCTTTCATTCTGGCACTGCTCCATACTCACCTCACTTCACTCTCATCGGTTCTCAAGACCTCACTGTTAAGAGCCGCCCAAATCTCTTCACTTACTCACTGAACACATGCAACTTTCTCTAATGACGTCTTGATTGTTTTACAGTCTTGGCTGCAAACCACCTTCTTACCTGTATTCGCGACTCAGGTGTTTCCCATTACTTGACGAGCCGGCCTTGCAAAAATAGGGCAGCTCTTGCTTCATGACGGAGAGCAAGTATTGTTATCCTAAAACGGTTGAGCACCAACGTCGTGAAACTGTAAAACGGCTGGAAAAATGAGCCAGCCAGTCGCTTTGTATCGAAGCTAGAAAAATTAATTGAGGCAACTGCCACACGTGCGAAAGGTAATTTTTAAATTATAAGTAACAACAATTTCGATTACCAAGTCCAGAGTTGTATACTTAATTACGTTCTGTATGATCATTTTGCAAGTTTCTTTCATTGTTGCAAACAGTAAGTCGCAGGAGACCCTTTACTAAATTATAATAATATTAAATATATTGAATAATTCTAAATATTTTCATTTACAAACGTACGTAAACGACTATCTTTCATATTCTCTGTGTAACACGTATGGCTGTATGATGTTATCAATGCCATCATAGTTTGGATATTGAGTAGCAAACCACACAGTTGTATGAGCCGTTTAAGAGCATGAACCTGCCAATAAATTACTACGAAATATGATTTCAGGAATTTTAACAACGCTCACATTAATGTTGAATTTTGATGCAAGAAAGTGAAGGATTAAATCGCTAGGCCAGTATAGATAACCGGAAACCGCTTTATGAGTTGGTGCTAAACGAACATACACTGAACCATTTTAGAAGATTTAAACAAACATTCGAAATTTTTTTGGTAGCATCTGGAAATGACACGGCATCGAAAGTTAAGAGAGTGGCAATGTTTTTGAACTGTACAGGATATGAAGCCCTGGATACTTACGTATAATAGTTTAAAATGGACACTTCTAAGGTAACTTCAAAAACTGTGTTACAAGCATTTGAAAATTATATTTAACCAAGTGTGAATGTTGATATTGAGAGGCATACATTTTTCACAACTAAAAGGAAGGTGAAATATTTTACTGTTTTGTAAAATGTTGAAAGAAATTGTGAATTCGGCGAACAAGAAAATTTACTAATTAGAGACAGGGCTATCATTACAATCAAGGACACAATAATGCAACAGCGTTTACTGAGAGAAAATAAAATTAATTTAGATAAAGCTGTTGAGATGTGTAGGCTTGCTGAGCTAAGTAAGCTACAGCAGAATATTTTGAAGATGCAACCAGAATCGTGGACAATGATAGCAGTGTGTGCTCATATGGAGAGAGATTCAACTTTAGTAGAAGTTAGAAGAGGGCAGGAAAGCACAAGGGATTCCTCGAGTGCTTACGGCAATGGAAAATTTAAGTGTAAAAAATATAATACGTCTCATGTTTGGGGAAAAAGTTTCGCATATGGAAAAATTTGTAGAAAGTGGAAAGGAAAAAAATCATTTTGCAGTTTATTGTAAAATGAAGGCTTTTAGAGAAAGTGATAATGCAAAAGCAGATGGCATATGTGAGGATTTGTATATGCAGGATGTATCAGTACAGGGTTTACAAACTTGCAGGAGAGATAGAGTATACCTAGACGATCGGAAATCATATAGCAATGCATGGTCGGAAACGCTTTTCTGGCGCGGTAGTGACGACACAAAACACAAGACAGGAAGGACACGAACAGGGTGAGAAAACATGTTTATTTTGTTAGTACAGCCAAAATCAAAGAAGGTGTTCGAAATGACGACCCCGGGCCGTGATGCAGGCCTCGCATCTCCGGCGCATTGAAGATCTGACGTTGGCGAAAATACCAGGCGTGTCCCGGACTTCCCCAGCAGCTGCCACGATGCGTGCAACAAGTTCCTCAACACTGTCAACGGGAGTTTCGTACACCAGTGCCTTGACGTAACCCCAGGAGAAGAAGAAATCAAGGCATGTTTTCTCACCCTGTTCGTGTCCTTCCTTTCTTGTGTTTTGTGTCGTCACTATCGCGCCAGGAAAGCGTTTCCGACCGTGCATTGCTATGTGATTTCCGATCGTCTAGGTATACTCTATCTCTCCTGCAAGTTTGTAACTGCTGTACTGATACACCCTGCAGGTTCAATATATAAAAATGAAGAGTGGGTTAAGGAGTGTACAGAAACTGCAAGTATTAATAAGCATCTTATTCAGTGTAAACTTGATTAAAGATAGGAATGTTATATTTCACCACTAAAAACTTATAAAATGTTGGGTTTATCAAGGGAAAATATAGAAAAATTCAATGTTAATGTTGTAAGTGAGTCCAAGTCAAGATAAAGCCGCAAATGAGNTTATCAAGGGAAAATATAGAAAAATTCAATGTTAATGTTGTAAGTGAGTCCAAGTCAAGATAAAGCCGCAAATGAGGATGACAGGGCTTTTCAATCCATTGATTTCAATAGTTCAAAACAGATATTTATTATGGAAAATAAATCATATTTTGAACGAATAGGGACATAACCTAGGAAATATAAACGACGTTGGAAGAAAATGTGAATACAGTAGTGAATATTTATAGGAAGGTACCTGAAACTGTTGAATAAAAGTTTAAATAAACCTTAAATTGGTTATAAAATTGAGGTACAAATACTAATGTTGATAAATTTACAGACTTGGTTCATAATATTGTGGTTATTGAGAAACCGGATACATCTCTCAGGATTGGTTAGGATCTTTATTATTTAAATAAATGTGTAAAGAAAGAAAGCTTTCCTAAACCTATTCACTAGGTCTGAGATTTTCTTCTTAAGTATCGACGTGTGGTAAACCCGAGTCCATGAATTTCAGTTAGTTGGACACACTTTNGGTCTGAGATTTTCTTCTTAAGTATCGACGTGTGGTAAACCCGAGTCCATGAATTTCAGTTAGTTGGACACACTTTTGTGTAAACGACGATGCTTTTCATTGCTCATCTTTAATCTATGTAATATTTATGTTCCCAACAAGGTTACAATAAATCTATTATNGGTCTGAGATTTTCTTCTTAAGTATCGACGTGTGGTAAACCCGAGTCCATGAATTTCAGTTAGTTGGACACACTTTGGTGTAAATGGCGATGCTTTTCATTGCTCATCTTTAATCTATGTAATATTTATGTTCCCAACAAGGTTACAATAAATCTATTATTTAAAAATTCTGTATTTTGTTTGTATGTACATTTATTTTTACACACTGGCAAAGTGCAATCGGTGAATGCTAAGATTTTTAACTAAATACTCGAAAAATCTCGCAGCCGTTATTCTCACGAAATATGATACCCAGGTAGTGCCTGACAACTTTCAATTCGAAAATGAAGTTTGCCACCCACCACAGTTTAATGCTTCGATGTAACATGACTCTATAAAACTTACAATGTGAGACATACCTGTCCCTTTTTTAAGTTAGTTAACTTCTGTTCTACGTGGTGTTCACCTTGACAAAAAAAGACATTCTTGACATCATGACCAGGAAAATGTCAACATACGTTTTTATTTCACAATTATGTTCTGTTACACCAGCAACTTTCGGTCTTGAATGTATTTCTTCTGCTTATGTAAGCAGCGTATATAATCCGCTTGCGGGTATTTCCAACTTGTCTGAAGCCTTGCTTAAGTTCTTCTTCCAGTATATTCCTCCGTCTCATGCAAAAATAGCTTAGCCAAATCTAAAAAAATTATACCAAAGCGCCAACACGCCGTATTCGCCCGCACTCAGTATATTTAGCATAAGAACAATTTCTCACAATTTATTACCTACACACATACTATCTACCTGTTTTTATTTATATAAAAAATTAATTGTAAATATAATGATATAAAGATTAAATATAAAAAAAGTTTAATTCAAAAAATTTAAGGAGTTTATACGTAAACTCACGTATAAAACGTTTGTGATACCAGACGTATTTAGGAAAGAATCAAATGTAAGTCATATATAAAGTGTTATTCAAAGGGTTAGTTTTAAAAAATTTTANTAAAAAAATTTTAAGAAACCGCAAATGGATTATATTTAATTTTTCACATTCTCTTCCCTCTGAATGGCTTATGTTGTTGAAAACAATTATAAGTATTTTATTTTACAGTATATTCACAAATATGACTCATTCTGGGCAGTAAACTTTGAAGCGAAATAAAGCACTACTCGTGCAGCATTGAAAATTCTGTTATTCGCAGACGGCCTGGTACTGACACGCCCTTCCCCTTTCCCTTTCCCATGTATCCGCGTGACGAGAAGTTCCTTGATTGTGGCTGCAGGGGGGCGAAGGGAAATGCGCAAGAGGAAATTGAACGCGATAGAAAAGGCCCTTCTGCTTTTAGTATAATAACATCCCTCTCTCATTTTCGTATCAACAAAAACAAAAAACGTAAAATATGTTTTACAATTTGAGTAAACCTGGTTTGCATTTCAGATGCAGACACCTAGTCACAAGTATTGCCGCAGTGTTAGATGTGCACGCATTCAAAAGTGTAAACATTAAAGTGAAGAAAGGAATTATTTTAACTTTTTTTGTGAAAGTTGCATACAGAATGGCATACGAAATTCATTAATTCGATTTTGCTCATATAATGTAATACAATATATTGGTTTTTGTAGTTTTTTTATTTGTAATGCAACCGAAATATTTGGGCTCACCCAAAAAAAATTAAAGTGAAGTAAAACTCAAAATATCACTATCTAAAGTATCGCTGACATAACATTCAATGGTAGTAATATCGTACGCTCATACCAAATTTTNATGCACATACCAAATTTTTCCATATAAGCGACGCAAAAGGATAACTGAATTTGGAGAAAGAACATTAAAAGTTATATAATCTCATGTTTACCACGAAGAAAGCAAATATTTATTTTATTTGTATGTAATAAATCCTTTACAACAGCAGTTAATCCGATGACATAATTCATTTTCACTATTTTTCTGAAAGTATTCATGAACGAAACTCATTATATGTAGGAGAAACGCCACAGCTAAATGTAATCATCTGAAACTTACAAGAACTTACAATATTTAGCAAATTTTTAACGATTTATGAAATAAGTTTTATAATGATATATTTTAAATTATTGTGGCAAACAGTTTAAATAAATCTGTAGATTTGAGGACATAGTTTGCAATCTTACAAGGAATTGAGTGCGAGAAAACATTTTTGGTGTGTGTGTTTCTTTTTTTAAATCTATAGGAAAACCAAAGTCTTGTACAAATAAACATCCTGTTTAAAACGTTAATTCAAATTATTATATTTAAATATATTATTTCTAAATCAGCAAAGATTTTATGATTAACTAACCCAAAAACCTTCGAAATTAATTTATTTTGGTAGTCCAAATGAAAAAAAAAATATCACTTGCTTTCAGCACAAAAATATATATATTTTTTTTTACCTAAACAAACAATTAATTTGATTTCACCAGACACACTCCTTTTATTTATTATTCAATAAATCCTTTTTTCACAGGAGGATTTTTCTTAGTTGTGTTGGCTGCCGTGCTCCGTAAAGAGCTCTCCAACTCTTGAAGGTTAGGTTAGATCAGGCTGGGGAAGTAGTGGAATGAATAATGCAAATAAATCATGAGCACTTCGCAAATAAACTCGCTCNAATGCAAATAAATCATGAGCACTTCGCAAATAAACTCGCTCTGATTTGGGGCCGGCCAGACTGCCAAGTTAAGAACAACGTCTAAAAAATTCACTAGCGTGAGAGATCAACGTTAGAATCTCCGGATTATGCTCTGATGGTAAACTTTTATCTGGCCACTTAGATATACTTGCCCCCGAAGCAAAATTTGGTTGGGCTGCGTTGGTCCAATATTTGACTCTACAATTGGGCCAACGTTGGCATCGTACAATGGCCCAACACAGAAATGTCATGTGGGCCTATGCCCAATATGACTTTCATGTCAGTTGCCAACTGAAACACAACATTGTCCTAACATCGTGTTATGGTTGTGGGCACAATTTTAAGAGTACTTAGTGTGTTTTTCTTTTAGAACCCTATTTACACCTTCGTTCACCAGCCAAATATTGGCATTTCAATNTAAGAGTACTTAGTGTGTTTTTCTTTTAGAACCCTATTTACACCTTCGTTCACCAGCCAAATATTGGCATTTCAATTTTGGTCATGTGTTGGCATATGTTTCTCTATACATAATGCCAACCAATAGATAACATTCTGATCACGTTGGATAGTAGTGTTTAAAAAAAAATTGTACCCACTAACTAAAAATTAAAAAATTTAATTGTCCAACCGGTAAGTATTCGTTACTTTTCACTTAATATATGACCTTAAAATGTTCTTGGTAGATGGCGAATTCATACTCGTGCCATCAAGTTTATATACATGATGTCTTATATTCTATGTTACTGTTACTTCTAATGTTTTGTAAAGCAATAGGTATTTTTTTAATTGCAGTTAAATACACTGTGTTACATTTTCTGTGTATTTAAGTGAGGTATTTTAGCTCTGAAACTTACTTTAAAAACCTGAATTCACAACAGTATATTTTCCAACTAATAACAAATACAAAACAAAAAACGGAAAATTTATGTTAAGAAAATATGTATGCTAAAATCCCTGAACAATTAGACAAATAATGTGATTTATTTATTTTTTTATTTATAATATTTAAATTATATTCTAAATTGGTATAAAGCATCTAATGAAATAGTTACCCAAAGTTACAAAAAGGAACATAAAATACTGTAATGTACAAAACATTGCCTCACTATATGTGTTAAAACACTGATAAAAGAAAAATAATATTAAGGTAAATATTCATAAGCTGTAAAAATTAATATGAGTAGAATGAATAGTATGAGTCTGTCACTAGGGAATGGTGAAGTGGGAGCCAGCAGCTGGCTGACCATCATGTTGTGACATCACCCAAACACCATATTGCATCTGAGTTACCTGGATCTTGACCTTGACACCATGACCGTGACCTTGAATGGCAAACACAAAAAAATTTAAAAAAATCCCATATAATTCCTAAAAATCTGAAAATGGTTTAAAATCATATTTAAAATTTAAACTTATAAACTTACATAAAATGATATTTTTAATTTTTTTTCTCAATTATTATTAAAACTTTAAAATATATTTTCATTTATGGAGGTTTCCACAGCATCGCGACTAGTAGACAACTGACCAGCCACCAATGTGTGTTATTGGTTAATTAATCGGCAGGCCTTCACCCCTTCACCAATACTCAGTCCATCGTATGCTGGCATCTTTTTTTNTAAGAGTACTTAGTGTGTTTTTCTTTTAGAACCCTATTTACACCTTCGTTCACCAGCCAAATATTGGCATTTCAATGTTGGTCATGTGTTGGCATATGTTGTTGTATACATAATGCCAACCAATAGATAACATTCTAATCACGTTGGATAGTAGTGTTTAAAAAAAAATTGTACCCACTAACTAAAAATTAAAAAATTTAATTGTCCAACCGGTAAGTATTCGTTACTTTTCACTTAATATATGACCTTAAAATGTTCTTGGTAGATGGCGAATTCATACTCGTGCCATCAAGGTTATATACATGATGTCTTATATTCTATGTTACTGTTACTTCTAATGTTTTGTGAAGCAATAGGTATTTTTTTTATTGCAGTTAAATACACTGTGTTACATTTTCTGTGTATTTAAGTGAGGTGTTTTAGCCCTGAAACTGAATTTAAAAACCTGAATTCACAACAGTATATTTTCCAACTAATAACCAATACAAAACAAAAAACGGAAAATTTATGTTAAGAAAATATTTATGCTAAAATTCCTGAACAATTAGACAAATAATGTGAATTATTTATTTTTTTATTTATAATATTTAAATTATATTCTATATTGGTATAAAGCATCTAATGAAATAGTTACCCAAAGTTACAAAAAGGAACATAAAAATACTGTAATGTACAAAACATTGCCTCACTATATGTGTTAAAACACTGATAAAAGAAAAATAATATTAAGGTAAATATTCATAAGTTGTAAAAATTAATATGAGTAGAATGAATAGTATGAGTCTGTCACTAGGGAATGGTGAAGTGGGAGCCAGCAGCTGGCTGACCATCATGTTGTGACATCACCCAAACACCATATTGCATCTGAGTTACCTGGATCTTGACCTTGACACCATGACCGTGACCTTGAATGGCAAACACAAAAAAATTTAAAAAAATCCCATATAATTCCTAAAAATCTGAAAATGGTTTAAAATCATATTTAAAATTTAAACTTATAAACTTACATAAAATGATATTTTTAATTTTTTTTCTCAATTATTATTAAAACTTTAAAATATATTTTCATTTATGGAGGTTTCCACAGCATCGCGACTAGTAGACAACTGACCAGCCACCAATGTGTGTTATTGGTTAATTAATCGGCAGGCNGTATGCAGTCATCTTTTTTTTTTTTTCGTTTGTCATTTGTTTACGTTTTCCACATCTAATTGGCACTAATTACCGATTTCGTAACCAGGTGAGCTGGTCATTTAGCCACCAGACGGCAGCCATATTTTTTTATGTTTTTAACTAACGTACAAGGGTGCTGTCAGCACTCTCCTTATCTATATAAATAAAAATCAATTGCCACATGTATGACGGATCATCACTTGAAAATGGCACTACCGATTTGGCTGATTTATTTTTTATTGTGTTCGTAATTGTTAGGACAAAGTTTGTATGAAAGAAAATGTTTGAAAAATTCACGGGAAAAGTCGGAAATTCAGATCGTATTTTTATATTAAATCTTTATGTTAAAGAATTTCATTACGCGAAATGAGGCACAGTTCTAAAGTTCTGCTGTCACATGTTTTTAGAACGAAAAAAAAGTGTGACATTTTGCAAAGTGTTTTTATAATATTTCCTTGGTTTAACGAAAAAGAACATTGTGTTATCGGTGATGTGCTGAATAGATTATTTTGATGTCATTGGAAAAATGCCACCAGTAAGGCGTATAAATATCGGTTGGCGTACGCGCAACACAAGAGAAATAGATGATCGTCAAGTCAATGAGACTGATGAAGAGCGTAGACAGCGTTTAAAGGCAAATAGAATAAGAACTTCTCAAACATGATCAATTATGACGCCGGGACAACGGACGGAGACAGTCGAGTTTGACTCGCTCAGTTGGAGATAATGTAAACAATAATTTGGAACGTCGATAAAACAGACGGCCAAACGTAAGAATTCCATATAAACGTTTGGCGTTCAGATACGATCCAACAATCGATTACGCCACGGATGTGTCGGTCGACTTCGGAACCATGAGCACTGTTTGTCAGCATTGCAATGCTTTGAGGTTTCGACATGAACCGCCAGGAGTATGCTGTGCGAGCGGAAAGGTCAAATTACCACAATTGATACTGCCACCAGAGCCACTAGCATCATTGCTTTCCGGCCAAGAACCTCAATTGAAGCATATTTTGTATAATATACAAAAAATACACAGTATCTTCCAAATTACATCATTCGGAGCGAATATAAATGAGGAACGAGGTTTCAGCCCAACTTTTAAGGTAAATTCATTTTCGACTACAACACACATCATATACACAAAAAAATCAATAATTCACAAAGTTTCAATAAAGAATTTGTTTTAATTTTATATATTTAAGGACAAATTCACCATCGTCCAGGAGCATTGTTGCCGCCAGTGAATGATGATCACAAATTTCTTCGGGTTTATTTCCCTGGAAATTCTGATGTTGAAATCAATCAGCATTGTGCCATCAGTCATGCGGTAAAGCGAGAGATTATTGCACAACTGCAACAACTCTTACATGAACACAATGAATTAGTTAAATTGTTCAAAACTGCACTATAAATGATGCCTTCGGATGATCACAAAATAGTTATCAAAGCAGACAAAAGACCAGCTGGTGAACATGAAAGACGCTTCAATGCACCGACGTTGAATGAAGTTGCCATTGTGGTTGTTGGTGAGAATTTGGAGTCTCGTGATATTGTGATTTGACGGTGTGATGGTAATAACCTTTAGCGTGTCAACGAAACCCATCGTTTGTATGATTCATTACATTAACCGCTGATATTTGCCGAGGAGGGGATGGATATCATTTTTTGATCAAGATGATTAATCCATTAACAGGTCGAGAAACAAATTAAAAGGTCAGCTCGATTAATTTTTATGCCTACCGTTTGATGGTTCGTCGAAACGAAGACAATCACATATTGAAATGCCGCAGACTGTTTCATCAGTTCGTCGTTGATAAGTATGTCAAAATCGAGACGGAACGTCTGACATATATACGTTTAAATTAGCAAAAATTGCGTTTGTGAGAATACATCCATCTGCATGATGCCATAAATGTAGATGGAAATGCAAACAATGTCAGCCGAATTACCATTTTGCCAGCGACGAATGTTGGAAGTCCGAGGCAAATGCACGAATACGCGCAAGATGCGATGAACTACGTGCTCCAATACGGTTGACCAGACTTATTCACCACTTTTACATGCAACCCAAAAGGATCGAAATGACACAGCTGTTACTACCCGGTCAATCATCCAGCGATCGTCATGAAATTGCAGCACGAGTATTCAAGCAGAAACTAAATGCGCTCAAGGACTTCATTGTGAAGTATCATGTCTTCGGAGACGTGCGATGTTGGATGTTCTCTGTGGAGTGGCAGAAAATAGGACTGTCTCATGTGCATATTCTCCTGTGGATGGTCGAGACAATAAGACCGGATAAAATTTACACCATCATTTGCGCAGAAATTCCTGATCCGGAAACAGATGCAGAGTTGTATGANCTCAAGGACTTCATTGTGAAGTATCATGTCTTCGGAGACGTGCGATGTTGGATGTTCTCTGTGGAGTGGCAGAAAATAGGACTGTCTCATGTGCATATTCTCCTGTGGATGGTCGAGACAATAAGACCGGATAAAATTTACACCATCATTTGCGCAGAAATTCCTGATCCGGAAACAGATGCAGAGTTGTATGAAGTTGTGACGACGAATGTGATTAATGGACCATGTGGCAATCACAACCGGGAATCGCCGTGTATGATCGAAAACAAATGTTCCAAACGTTATCCACGAGCTTTGTTGGCTGACACAATCACAGGTAATGACGGTTACCCCCTGATTCGTCGTCGCTTTGCAGAAGATAATGGCAGAACGATAACGTTGAAAGTCAAGATTAAAGACGTTGTAGTCGACAACAGCTGGATTGTTCCGTATTCGCCTCTGCCTTTCCAAATCATTTAAAGCGCATTGCAATGTTGAGTACTGCAATTCTATCAAATCCATCAAATATGTTTGCAAGTACGTCACGAAAGGAAGCGACATGGCTGTATTTGGTATTGCAGCTCCTGATGCCAACGATGAAATTTCGCAATATCAAATAGCAAGATATGTCAGCAGCAATGAAGCGAATTGGAGAATCTTTTCATTCGCCATACACGAACGTCATCCCACTTTGGTCCATTTAGCGGTGCACCTGGAGAATGGACAACGAGTTTATTTGACGGTAGCAAACACAGCGCAGAGAGCTGAACGACCACCAGCGCCAACGCTGAGAAATTTCTTCGCGACATTCGCAAGTGATCCATTTGAAAGAACACTGCTGTACTCAGAGATACCGAGATATTTTACATGGAACGCATCTTCAAAAAAACTTCAACATCGGAAATAGGGAAAGCCTGTTCCTCGATACATGAATGTATTTACAACCGATGCATTGGGGCGCATTTACACAGTTCATCGAAGCAATGGCGAATGATTTTACCTGCGTTTGTTATTGGTTAATGTTCGTGGACCGATATCATTTGAATTTCTACGAACTGTCAATGGTGAGTTGTAAGCAACATATCGAGAAGCGTGTCAGCATAAACATTTGCTCGAAGATGACATTTATTGGGATCATACAATTGCTGATGCTGTTATTTCGTCTACTGCGCATCAAATTAGATCACTTTTTGCCAACGTGTTTTCCATCTAACCCACTTCATTTATGGAACAAATAGAAAGACTATATGACTGATGACATTTTGTATCGAGTGCGTACAACAGCGAATCCTGAACTTGACTTTAACGCGGAGATCCACAACCAGGCGTTGATTTCTATAGAGTATTTGTGCCTGATGATGTCCGGCAAGATGTTGCACGAATTAGGAATGCCAGCACCGAATCGCACCATGCACAATGCATTCAATAGAGAATTTGAACTAGAACGGCAATATGATCGAAATGCTTTGAGTCAATCAGTACGAACAAAGGCCACATTTTTTAATCAGCAGCAGAAAAACGCGTATGATACATTGATGATAGCAATCAACGACGGGGCTAGGGAGGAATATTTTTCCTCGATGCACCTGGCGGAACTGGCAAAACGTTCCTAATTTCATCAGGGATCGCTGCCACATTGATAGAAGGAGGAAGAACAGCACATTCAGCGCTCAATCTGCAACTGAATTTGCAAACGATAGATGAACCGACGTGCAACATAGCCAAAAATTCAGCAATGGCGAAAGCACTACAGAATAGCAAAATTCTGCTGCCTGGCGGCTTTTGGCAAACGCTGCCAGTCATTCCAAGATCAACAGTTGCTGATGAAATAAAGGCTTGTTTGAAGTCATCGAATTTGTGGAGATACGTGAAAACTCTCAAGTTAACAACGAATATGCGAGTCACGTTACAAAATGACGAATTGGCTGAAGTATTTTCCACAAAATTATTAGACATTGGCAACGGAAAAATTCCGATTAACGCTTCCACTGGCCTCATTTTGTTTCCACCTAATTTTTGTCAATTCACAACGTCGAAAGAAGAATTGATCACGAAAGTGTTCCCGAATATTAGTGCAAATTACAAAAACCATGTTTGGTTGAGCAAACGAGCTATTTTGGCCGCGGAAAATAAGGACGTAGACGATTTGAACATAAAAATTCAAAGTCATATCGCTGGCCAACTGCATTCATTTAAGTCGTTCGATTCAATTACCGATCCAGATGAAGTCTCCAATTATCCAACTGGATTTCTGAATTCATTGGATTTGCCAGGAATGCCGACACACAATTTGCAGCTCAAGGTCGGCTCGGTGACAATCATGTTACGCAATCTGAACCAACCGAAACTATGTAATGGAACAAGACTAGCTGTAAAGAAGCTGATGAACAACTAGATTGAAGCAACGATAATCATAGGAAAGTTCAAAGGCGAGGATGTTCTGATTCCAAGATTACCACTGATTCCAACCGATTTACCGTATCCAGTTTCCTGTTCGTCTTGCATTCACAATGACGATTAATAAATCGCAAGGCCAATCGTTGGAAGTGTGTGGAATAAAACTTGAATTGCCATGTTTTTCCCATGGGCAGTTGTACGTGGCGTGCTCGAGAGTAGTTAAACCATCGGCGCTTATCGTTTTCTCTCGGAACGGAAATACAAAAAAATATCGTTCATCACCAAGCGTTGCAATGAACGCATTACTTAATATTTGTAAATGTTTGTAATATTAAAATGTGGGTGCTATTCAACCTGGTCTCAACTTTAAATCCTAAATAAAAAAATCTATCTATCTATCTTCAATCTTTATTTATTTATGTATAAATTGACAGGGCAACGACTGTTGGGTCAGCTAGTTAGATTATATTTTCAACTCGCAGGGTGCGTAAATTTCTCGATTTCACCATCAGAGGATCTGACAGCATTCAACCAGTCTGTCGATTTAACCACCAGGCGAGATGTTGATACTCATTTTTTGTAGCCATAAGAAGATCTATAATTGTTATCCTAATATAAAAATATTTTTTCTTTCATTACCAGGATGCCTACATGCATGATGTTCGACTTTGACAACCTGCTTTATTTATAAAATCTATATATATATATATATATATATATTTATTTATTTATATATTAAAAAGGTGAAAGTTGTTCAAATTAAAAAAAATATTTTATTTTATTACACAATTATACATATAATACAATAGTACGTTACAAAATACATTTCAATTAAATTTTCATTATTTATGTGCTTTTAAATTTTAACAATATTCTAGCAAATAAAATATACATTAAATAGAACACACTGTTATTCGCAGGCATTTTTTATGTTAATTAATTTATTACAGTTGCTAAGGCCGTCAAAAAAAACAATATGCTTCAATATTTACGCATCCCAATACATGCAAATTTGTTGTACATTACAGTTTGTTATCCATCTCGCTATTTGCAATCGTGCTGTCCTTGTGCGAAAATAATCATATATATATTAAACCGACACATTGAGCAGGATTATTTAGTTAACTGCACTTTTGAGAACATGTACCGAAATCATAAGAGACCTTCTTGCAGTAAACATGGTACCTAGGTAGGTACTGATGAGAAATTCACTTCACTTTTAAAAGTCTTTCCATCTCTAAGTAAATAGTCGGTACGAATGAACTGCTTACCGCACCCGTCACACAAATATGACATACGACAGGAATCCTTCGCAAAATAAAAGCTTTCATAGCGCCGCACATTGTGGCCGAAAGCAAGTGTCCATCACAAACATGACACTGATGACGACTTAGTGGTTCAGGCAAAGAGTAGGACGGACCTCTGTTTAGGATTCAGGTGCTGCAGCTAAAGAAGCAGGTAACACTGGCAATGGTGTTCTAGGTACCGCAGCTAAAAATTTCGATGGCTCCATTGAAGATTTCCTTGGCACCACAGTCAAATAAACTGATGGTACTGTACTATCTGCAGTTGATAGTGCTTCACTGGTGCCAGTAGATGCTGGTAGTGATGTAGGTGTCCCAGCTGAAGAAGTTCATGGCACTATGCCAACCTTGAACGATGGTACTCCACTGGTGGAATTTTATGCTGCCAGTAATGTAGGAATCACATCTGAAGGAGTCGATGGCGCTAATAAAACAGGATACATCTCACTCGAAGAAGAAATCGATGACGAAAAACCATTGGCAGGAAGTATTTACTCTACTTTAATTTAACTGACGATGGATTCCCTGGCTTAGAAAATAGCCGAGACGATACAACTTTCACTTTAGCCGTTTTCAAACTAACTCTTTCAGCCCCCCCCCCCCTTCACAAACCGAAAAATTGCTTATAATATACACATATGAAAGCCCTATCACGTGATGTTGACGTTGAAACTATCATACTATACCATTAAGACATTGTTCGGATATCAACCAGCCAATCACCGAGTAGCCACGTGTTTGCAGCTGGCCAATCGCATGCGGGTATTGTGACATCCCATGGGGGCAGGTAGGCAGGCTTTAGGAGTATACGATTAATATATATTCGAACCAAACACACAGACCAGTCCATCCGACTCTGTGTAATCTGTCCTAGTCGAAGACATTTACTCGCAAGCATGACCCGGCGACGAGGAAGTAATCTCGATATATATACCTCGATAAATGTTCGAATAAATTTGTCAAAAGTTTTAGAAAAAGAAACATAAATCCTTGTGTGTATGTGAACTTAAATAAGCAGATTTCACTCTCGTACAGAGACGAGTACGAGAAACCCAAATTTTCAACTTTTTTACCTGGGTGTCCTGGAAGCACCTCTACCGTACTACTCAACGTGCGTACCATCAGCAATCATTCCAGACGCATGGACTGAGGAGGGATGCAGGACATATTCCGTACATGGAAATTCCGGCATTGTTGGACTCTGTCATAATTCACTAATATCCTGAGAAAGTGCTTGGAAGTAAATGTTGTACAGTGTACACTGAGCGGAAATTAGTGACGTTCGTAATCATTGCGATTTGCCTTCTGACTTAGTTAAGAAACAAGCCGGCATCACCAACCATTTGCCACCGTTCAACCTCGTCGAAATGTATAGGAGATACTTTATGAGTGTGAAAAAAATATTAGAGCATATTGCTTCCAGTGTATTACGGAGGCCACGAGGTTTTGGATTTATTTTCATCCCTTTCGAATACTAGAAAAATAATTCTGTAAGCCAATTTGTGTTTGTTAATAAATGCTGGCTTGAACCCCTCCTCTGTTTTTGTATACAATAATTAAAAGGGAATTTTTTTATTAATACCATTGAAACCAACGATACTTTGTAATGTTGTGAAAACAAGAAAAACAAACGTTCATATCTCACTTGCTCATAAGTCAAACAAACATACGCAGAGCCCGGGATATCTCAATTGCGGGCCTGACTGATAAACAAAACTATTACGATAAAATCATACTAAAAGAATAAGATACTAGTCTAATTACAGACGTAAACGAAAGACACGTGCAGTCGTAATCTGAGCTGGCGTGTACACGTCTAGCCTCGCTGCACCAGGTGTTGAATTGGACTTTGCTCTTCCTGCAGGACTAACTGACCACGCAGGCAGCCGGTGGCTCGCTCAAAGCTGCCTACTGCGCACTGTCCGTTCAGAGGGCTTCACGCTAGCTAGCCACTGTTTCAAAATAACACCATAGAGTAAAAAATTCATTTCTTCATTCTTAACTCCTCACAATAATGTCAATTTTGTAACAATCTACGCGGAAAAAACAAAACCGCACACTAAATTTGCCACGAGAAAAAAATAGCTTCAATTCGTAAACTATGTACATCATAGTTAGCCCGGGAAGGACACTACAAGATAAGTTGAAAAAACTTGTGACCGACTCGTTAGCCGCTAACATATCATAGCTGTCCTGCTCGGAAATATATTTTTTTTAATGAGAAAATCTATTTTGCCCTCGTGTTATTTGACCTAAAGTGTTATCTAGTTTTTTTATGTGATAGGCAGGCTTTGCGTACTCGTAGTCGTTTGTATGTATATGCTACCGGAACGTGAATAAGTCAAAGGGAGAGACTTATAGGTAATAAAACTCTAATTATTATCTAAAATAATCTCGTCTAAAAGGACTGTGCTTTTCGGGAGGAATGCAAAGTGTATGGGACTCTACCGTTTATGTATGTTATTTTCTTCTGCTTATTTATATTACACATTGGATGAGCAGGAGCATGCGGTGTGGATTGGTGTGAATTAGAGTGGATTGGTGCGTGGATTTTCGTATGAAATTGGTGTAGATGGGTGTAGATTGGTGTGTGGATGGTTTGTGGTGCTGATTGTGGTGCTTGTGGAGCTGATTGTGGTGCGTGTGGTGCTGATTGTGGGGCGTGTGGTGCTGATTGTGGTGCGTGTGGTGCTGATTGTGATGCATGTGGTGTTGATTGTGGTGCATGTGGTGCTGATTGTGGCGAGGGTGTGTATGTGTTTGATGTATGAGCGAGTGAGGGATGAATTATTTTTACTTTTTTCACAAAATTACAAAGTATTGTTGATTCCACTGGTATTAATAAAAAACGATTCACAAATAATTTTTATACGATAGAAAGAGTAGTGGTTCGAGTCTGCATTTATTAACAAAAACAATTGGTATACGAAATTAATTTTCTAGCATTGCAAAGTGACTAACATAACTCCAAAAATCTTATTGTCTCTATAATGTACAGGTTGCCATATGCTGTATTTTTTTTCACATTCATAAAGTCTTTCCTATACATCTCAACGACGATGAACTGTGGCGGATGATTGGTAATGCCCGCATGTTTCGCAACTACGTCAGAAGGCAAAACGCACTGATTTCGGAAGTCGATAATTTCCGTCCACTGCACACTGTACAAAATCTACTTCCAAGCATTTACTCAGGATAATAGGGAATTAAGATAGAGTCGAACAAGGCCGGAATGTCCACGTCACGTACGGAATATACCCTGCATCCCTCCTCATTCTATGCGTCTGGAATGATTTCTGACGGTACGCGTGTTGAGTAGTGCGGTTGAGGTGCTTCCATGGACACAAAAGTAAAAAAAGCTGAAACTTTTGTTTTCTTGTCGTCTCTGTACGGGAGTAAAAACTGCTTAAACGTGAATTAGATTTGAAAACTAAGTTCACGAATATTGCAATATATTTCATATGATTTTTTGGTATAAAAATTAAGTTCACATGCATACCAAGAATCATTATTTTTTTTTCAAAAACTTTGACAGATTTCTTCTAAAACTTATCGAGGTCCATACACCGGGTTGGCTTCCTCGTCGGCTGGTAATGCTTGCCAGTAAATTAGTTCGACTGGGGCAGTTTCCACAAGGACTGGTCTGTTTGTGTGGTTCGTATTTATAGTAATGATAGGGATCTAAAGCCTGCCTACCTGCCCCCATGTGATTTCACAATGCCCGCATGCGATTGGCCAACTGCAAACACGTGGCTACTCGGTGATTGGCTGGTTGATATCCGAACAANAATGATTTCTGACGGTACGCGTGTTGAGTAGTGCGGTTGAGGTGCTTCCATGGACACAAAAGTAAAAAAAGCTGAAGCTTTTGTTTTCTTGTCGTCTCTGTACGGGAGTAAAAACTGCTTAAACGTGAATTAGATTTGAAAACTAAGTTCACGAATATTGCAATATATTTCATATGATTTTTTGGTATAAAAATTAAGTTCACATGTATACCAAGAATCATAATTTTTTTTTCAAAAACTTTGACAGATTTCTTCTAAAACTTATCGAGGTCCATACACCGGGTTGGCTTCCTCGTCGGCTGGTCATGCTTGCCAGTAAATTAGTTCGACTGGGGCAGTTTCCACAAGGACTGGTCTGTTTGTGTGGTTCGTATTTATAGTACTGATAGGGATCCAAAGCCTGCCTACCTCCCCCCATGTGATGTCACAATGCCCGCATGCGATTGGCCAACTGCAAACACGTGGCTACTCGGTGATTGGCTGGTTGATATCCGAACAATGTCTTAATGGTATAATATGATAGTTTCAACGTCAACATAACGTGATAGGGTTTTCATATGTGTATATTATAAGCAATTTTTAGGGTTGGGAAAGGGGGGGGGGGCTGAAAGACTTAGTTTGAAAACGGCTAAAGTGAAAGTTGTATCGTCTCGGCTATTTTCTAAGCCAGGGAATCCATCGTCAGTTACGTTAAAGTAGAGTAAATACTTCCTGCCAAAAGGTTTTTCGTCATCGATTTCTTCTTCGAATGAGATGTATCCTGTTTTATTAGCGCCATCGACTCCATCAGATGTGATTCCTACNAAAGTTGTATCGTCTCGGCTATTTTCTAAGCCAGGGAATCCATCGTCAGTTACGTTAAAGTAGAGTAAATACTTCCAGCCAATGGTTTATCGTCATCGATTTCTTCTTCGAGTGAGATGTATCCTGTTTTATTAGCGCCATCGACTCCTTCAGATGTGATTCCTACATTACTAGCAGCATAAAATTCCACCAGTGGAGTACCATCGTTCAAGGTTGGCATAGTGCCATGAACTTCTTCAGCTGGGACACCTACATCACTACCAGCATCTACTGGCACCAGTGCAGCACTATCAACTGCAGATAGTACAGTACCATCAGTTTATTTGACTGTGATGCCAAGGAAATCTTCAATGGAGCCATCGAAATTTTCAGCTGCGGTACCTAGAACACCATTGCCAGTGTTACCTGCTTCTTTAGCTGCAGCACCTGAATCCTAAACAGAGGTCCGTCCTACTCTTTGCCTGAACCACTAAGTCGTCATCAGTGTCATGCTTGTGATGGACACTTGCTTTCGGCCACAATGTGTGGCGCTATGAAAGCTTTTATTTTGCGAAGGATTCCTGTCGTATGTCATAATTGTGTGACGGGTGCGGTAAGCAGTTCAGTCGTACAGACCGTTTACATAGACATGCAAAGACCTGTAAAGGTGAAGTGCATTTCTCATCACTAACTTGGTACCAGGTTTGCAGCATGTAGGTCTGTTGTTTGTTAGTTTGGTTCATATTCTCAAATGTGCAGTTACATATTTAACCTGCCCTGCACAGTGTGTTGGTGTAATATATTTCATAATATTTTTGCACAAGGAAATCAGGAGTGTTAATAGCGAGATGCCTTAATTACTGTAACCTACAACAAAGTAGCATATGTAGATATATATATAATTATTGTAATTTTTTGAGAGCATGAATTATTTTAATAAATTAATTAAATAAAAAATGCCTGTGAATAAAATTGTGTTTTATTTCATGTTTTTCTAATTTGCCAATATATATATAAAATTAAAGAAGAAAATAAACTTAAATTTAATTTAAAATTGTTATTAAAGAACAATTGTACTATATGCATAATGACATAATTACATATAAATAATATTTTTAAAGTAAAACAATATTTAAATTTTTAATAAAAATATTCAATTTAATAAATTTTGCAGGTAGTCAATGTCCTGCATTATGCATGTAGGTATGCTGCTAATTCGAAAAGTATTTTTTTTAATTGGCTGAATATTACAGATTTTTATATATGTACAAAAAATATGAGTGTCGACATCTCGCCTGGTGGTTGAATCGACAGAAGGGTTGAATTCTGACAGCTCGTTGTGTAGTGAAATCGAGAAGTTTACGCCCCATATGCATTGAAAATATAATCCAGTTTGGATGATGCCCACAGTACCACTTATATGTTAAAAACCTTAACAAATATTTGTGCCTCCTTGTGGCTATATCACCAGCTCGCGTAGTTACGAAATATGTAATTAATACACTAGTACTATCTAGGTGTTGAAAGTTAAAACAAATGACAAACAAAAAAAGCCAAGATGGCTGCATATGATGGAATGAGTATTGGTGAGGGGGGTTAAGGCCAGCCAATTATTTAACCAATGAGAACCATTGGTGGCCGGTCTGTCGTCTGCTAGACGTGGTGCTGGGGGACCCTCCATAAATAAAAGTTAAAAAAAATATGATTTAAAATTAATAATAATTTTAAAACATTTCTTAATATTTTTTACAAATGTGAAAAAATATTTTTTTTCTTTTTTTAATTTTTAAGATAATTTTTTATGGTTTGGAATTTTTTGGGGTTCAAGGTCATTCAAGGTTAAGGGTATGGGGTCTAGGTTATGGGTCAAGGTTAAGTTCACACAGATTAAATATGGTTGTTAGGTGACGTAACAACATGGCGGGCGGCCGGCTCCTGGCTACTGCTTCCCCATGCGGTTGCACCAGACTCTTCATAATAATTTTGCTAGTATGTTTTTTCTTTATATCATTTATTATTTTTGTTTCGTGCATTTAGGTTCGTTGTACAATGCGTGCTCAACCAAGGTTTACGTATCAAAAGCCAACAGTGTATTTTCGATCAAGTACTGAAAACATACAATCAAATATGCATATTTAAAATAAGACGAGGTTTTTGTCTTAAAACCTTGTTTTACACAATCGTGCGTAATTGTAGTATAGTCTTCATAAAAAATATGGCAATTTCATTTGTGGACATAATGTTGGTGACACAATGTTAACCCAGAAATGTTTACGTATCAAATGTAAACAGTATGTTTTCCAGCAAGTAACTAACACATCACCAACGAAGTCAATTATAAGTGAAACATGACCATTGAGTTAATAACCATAGCTTTTAAAAAAACATACTAAATTATTTTTTATTTCATCACAAATATGGTAATTATCATTGTTGGCACAATGTTGGTTACACAATGTTGGTGCAACAGGAGTATACATTCCAAATACCGACAGAATGTAATTCAATAAGTAACCGACGCATGACCAAAAAAACTCTAGGTTATATAATGCGTGATTTCCTTTAAAACTATCTTACAACAGTATACTGTTATTTCATCTGAAATGAGTAACAGTTACTAACTGTCGTTTTCTCAACAATGACAAAATATATAAATAACTGAAAATATTTTACATATTTATATCTCAAGTCATGAAGAACCTTCATATCATATGAAATACAATAAAGCGGCATTGTTTTTATTCAGAAAGGTTGTTCCATACATTTACATAAAATGTTGCTTCGCCAAAGTTAGTCCAACTAATAAATACACACCAATTACCAACAGCATGTTTACCAACTGGTTACCAACAATCAATCAACCATTTAAAATAAAAAAACGCTTTCGATAGGTTATGCTATTTTATGATTTAATGGAATCATGGTCTGGAGTGTGCTAAGTAATCTCTGAGCAATTTTTGTGTTAGCTCTATTTTCTTAGCCTTTTCTGTTGCACCAACGTTGTATTAATATGTAGGATCCATCCCAACATATTACCAAACTTTCCCACAAAGTACCAATGTTTGGCCAACGTAGGTTGCATCTGGGGTGCGTCCAAATTATGAAGAAATCAGAGGCTGTTTTTAAGTGTACAAAATAAATTATTGAAACTTAAAATTCTAGTGACTGTATTAACTACATCTGTTTTGGAAAAATTTTTCACTCGAACAACCTCTTTTTTTTTAATCTTCTTCGTACTAAAACACTTTGTAGGAATCGTTTCATTTTTAGTTTAAGAACATTATTTACCGTCAATTTAGTGCAAGCTATTGTTACCCAAGAAATTCGTCCCTAATTTCCACGAATGAAATAAAGTTGATGGCAGTAATACAGCCCCAAGGCAGAAGACGTGAGCTGCGCAGTCTGCTTCTTCGCGACTAGCTAAACGTATCACCATCAAGCATCGTTATTCACCCTGCATTGTATAAAGTTCGCTTGGCAAAGGCGTGCATCGGGTTGCCGTCGCGAGCTTTCGCAGGCTCGGGAGCCGCTAGAAAGGTTAAACCATTCGAAGGCGGTGCGTGATTTCCCAAGAGGACAAGATGCTTTGTTGGTTATAATAACTCGGCAGCTCGGTCGGGAACGGAGCACGTGGCTGGAGAATGGCTGAATGCCACGCCGAGGGGAGGAGGATGCGCGGAGGCGTTGAAATTTGGCGTCAAATATCATCCACATATTGCGTGGTTCCCCGCCCGTTCCCTCGTCAGCGCGCTATCCGGGCCGCGTTGCGGCCAGATACATTCCATAGCACGCATATTAAACGGTGTCGCTTAAAAAAGTGACTTACTAGTGCCAATCATCATCGCAAATGTACTGTTTTGTGCTTAGTAGTTTAACACAGTTGTATATGTAACGTAGATATCATGTAGAGATAAAAGAAAGAAACTCTAACTTCAGTCTATTAAGTTAATCAAACAATTCCTCCAATCAAAAAGAAAATTATGGTTACAATTATTTATTACAGCTTATAAATTTTACGACCATCATTAAAGCTTGGTCCAGTAACTAATATTGCAAACGTTGTATACTTTAAGAAAATATAGTTTTAGATCTGTACACAGGTATACTAGTTAAACAAAAGGTTCTCACGTAATATTCACAAAATCATACGGAATTTCTGTATATCAAAGAAAATAAGGCTACGGTGGTTGAACGATTAGCCTGCTCGCCTCCCACCAAGGCAAATCGCGTTCAATCCCCGGCCGGGCCTCTCCCGAATTTTCGCAAGTGGGCATCGTGCTGAACGATAGCGCTGGCTGACGGGTTTTCTCGGGGATCTTCCGTTTTCCGCGCCTCTTCACTTCAGCGCCGTACCATACCATACTCTCCTCAATCGCTCTTAATATCTCACTTTTAAAAGCCGCACAAATCTCTTCACTCACTCACTCATTACGATTTGTGTAATCATTTTACTGTAATATGCTTCATTATAACAGACCTTACAACTCTTGCCAGGTAATTGATATGTTCATATGAGACACAAAAAAGAAATAAAAAAATTATAATTTTAATAATTTCTTGAACTTTTTCCTGTTTCAAAATTTTACCAGCATTTGCATTGTGGTTAATTGTTGTGTGGTTGATTTTAAGTTAGTATGTAACAAATGACAAAATTATTTACAATAAATTATAGTACGTAAGGAAATTCAATTACTTCTCACACACCTTGCATATTTGAAGAATCTGCGTGCGTCACAAGCGATGATATTCTATTTTGTTACTCAACTTCCAAGGCCTAGCAGTATCATGGATAAAAAGAAAACATTTTCTGTGTACATGTTAGTCGCACTGACTACAGTGGAGTTTCCTTGCGAATGTTTAGCACTCGCGACACATAAGGCGTACTGCGACNCATGTTAGTCGCACTGACTACAGTGGAGTTTCCTTGCGAATGTTTAGCACTCGCGACACATAAGGCGTACTGCGACTGTTCGTAAAAGAATTTTATTTGGTTTCTCACATATTGTAAAATATTTAAGTCTCTCTTTTTATCACAACTATGCAGCACTTTTCTGTCACCGATTCGTTTAAAACACTACTAAATTCGTTAAACGGGATATAGATGTCATTGTGAAAGCGTCCATTATTGTTCAATGTNATTCGTTTAAAACACTACTAAATTCGTTAAACGGGATATAGATGTCATTGTGAAAGCGTCCATTATTGTTCAATGTGAATAAATGATAAGTCTGCCGTTTCTTAGAGACATGCCGTTATTATTGGTATACATTTTAAAACGTTAAACGAGATGAATTATCTCTCATTGTTCTTGAATGACGGAAATTTGCTTAACCTCAAACCTGTCTTGTGAATGAAAAATATTTTGTTGCAAGATGTTATTTAAAGAAAGCCTTTTATAATATAACTGTCCGTAGACGTTTCATTACATAAAAACAAATAGTTTGATATATATGTGCAAACATCTCTGGTCGAGAACAAGCGAAATATCGTTGAAATTTCAACGTCTGTTAAAAATGTCGGCTCGAAATAAAGAAAAAAGTTAAACCGTTAGTAATGATAGAATACGAACAGTTTAAATTATTATTTAGTATTTAAAACTTTACAATCACTGAAGGAGCTGGCTATTTGCCAAGGTCATGCTTGGTCTGTAGATCACAACAAACCTATACGGATGACTCTATATAACTCTTGATATCCAATTTTTGCATTCTAACTACGGTAAGTTGATACTGATTCACGTTGTTTGCAGAAAATGAAGCTATTTTTGAAAAACTTGGCAGTAATAGTTTATAATCAAATTTCTCTACCATTATTTAAAAATACAAGTTCAGTATACTTAATAACATCAAAGACGTGTAGCATTATTTGTATATTTTCATTTAAAGTCCAGTAATTTTTTAATTTTCCGTGCACATATGTTCTTACCGGGATAATGAATTATTAACGAACGTAGATTTTTCTGAAAGCTTGGAGGGTTGCGAAAACTTTCTGATGAAAAATTGAATTATTTATTTAACTGAAGTCCTGCAGAGTACTTTAGTGGATGAAGAGACATTGGGAGAGGAAGAACCGTGCATCCAGCGATGCTCAAGAATTCAAGTGTCTTGTGTGGAGGGAGGGGCAACTGANCATTGGGAGAGGAAGAACCGTGCATCCAGCGATGCTCAAGAATTCAAGTGTCTTGTGTGGAGGGAGGGGCAACTGACAGGTGATCGTGTAAAGAGGGTTGGTGAAGGTCAGGCGGGGGTTTCATTTAGCCGCCTCTCTGCTAGTATTTCTCTACCCACTAATAAAGATCACGATTCCTACCATTCTGTCTCCCGTAGCATTTTATATTAATGTATTTAACAATTTTAAATTGTTTCCTGTCGAAAGAGTTTCTACAGCGTCTATGCTGGTTTTTCAATTTCTCTTCTAAGTTATAGCAGAGTAGCTATAAGTACACTCAGCGAGGTTGTCATATCCCCAATGGCGGCCATGGCAGTCCAATTCCTTGCCGCCGTGATGTATGTCTACTTGCATGATTTTCTTCCCTTGTAGGCGTAAAGGACTTAACCCCGAGCCGCACTTAACTCCCATCCCTACCGCGGGCTCACACCTTAAACTTAGTTTTATAGTTGTGTTGTTGAGAAAAAAAATTATAAATTAGTTTTTCTTTTAGTTACTTCTGAAGTAGGTCTGACTCGTTTCTAGATTTTTTGCTTCTTAGGTCGCAAATTGTTTTCGACAGAGACGGCACTCCCCACAGAATCGTGTCAGGTAGACAGTAAATGTCCATTAGCCAACGACCTAGAAAGCGTCAGCCGCTTCTCTCGAGATTTAGTGCGAACATCTTAATATAATGAATCATTGGAAATAAATTAACATGCGAGATATTCTACTCCAATATTTTTATTTTTAAGAGTTAATATCATGCAAAACTGTGGTGTTTTTGTGTTCCAAACTAACTATCTTTCATACTTCGACAATGTACAGTAGTAGAAGGACTAACCGCTTCGAACCAATGCGAACAGGATTGATTCATAGCAGCGTTACCTGGTTTTTCGTATCTGAGAAACGTAATGGACGTTGACATTGACCAGCTAGTTTTCTATAAACTCTCCCGTTTCCTCCACCATGCATTCCGCCGGTGCTCCATCTTCACATCTTAAACTCTCTCTGTTAGGAGCCTACCAAATCCTCTCAATTCAAACATCCTTCAGGCCAACTTAACTCTGACACATTTGTAGATCAATTGTATTTCCGTTTAGAGCAGTAGAAAAGGAAAAAAATGCAAAATCTCTCTATAAGCATACAACAAAGAAACTTCATTACTGATACCTACTCAGAACTCAGATTTCTGTCTGTAACGGATATCCAAAACGACAATTCGTGTGTCAAATATTTGAAAAATGCACACATGTAATTAGTTCTGTTCTTTGCTTTGAATATATATAATTACATGTTGTGTATTTTCTACACCATAAACACTAAAAAATTCATATACATGGTGTTTCAAATTATTTTACATAATGATTATAGTCCTATTAAGTACAACATTTTGTACGGTCGTCTTTGCTTCACTGTGCCGTTACAGAAAACGAACTTGGTTTTCTGTAAAAGTATAGTGAAGCAATGGCGTGTGTTCACAATATTGCGCTTCATTGTTCACCCCCACAGCAAGAACCTTTCAATCAAATTATAATAATGGTACATTATGTGTAAGGTATTATAACTTTCATAATTATTTGCAAATGCTTTCCTTGTAGGTTTATATACACAAAAAAGTAGCGAATACCACAAAATATTAATTTTGATTTTACCTTGCTTAAGAATTATTTATGTGATATTAAACATTTTTCTATGCTGTAGATATTGCATTTTTAGTCATAAGCAGGATTATAACGCATGCCCCTAACACCAAGCGCAGTGGCCGAAAGATTGACGTGTCACTCATAACGTATTTTTGTTTCCACCAAAATCGTAACTGAAAACCTGAAGTCACACTGAAATCTCAGCACACAGAATTGAGTACTTCACCAATTATTCAAGTGTTCCAGTTGTTTCATTATAACAAGTTAATTGCACGTATTTTCGACCGTACGCAATAAAATAATACAATAAACGCAGATATATTTATTATGCATATTATGTGTGAATTTTGAAGACTATTTTAAAATACGTTTCCAAAAGAAATTTTTGGAAAACTTATTTAAATAATAAAAATATATTAAATATGAAACAATTTTTTAACGTGGATATGTTTTACTGTGTATCGACACTTGCGTGAAGTTGAACTGCATGCCCTGATACCTGCGAAATGTGACATTCAGCACTGTTCACAAAACGGCCCCATCAATTTGGTACAGAAACATAGACAGTTGACCAGAGAAGTTGTTATGTCCTGTTTCCAGACGAGTGCCGTATCAATTTGCAAAATGATTCCTGGCGTGCTTACAATTTCCCAAAAACTATGGAATAGTTAAATCCAAATAACTTAATTGAAGAGGACCGTTGTAAAGGTGGAGACCACTTGGCTTGTGTCTGTATCATGTTGGGCTCACACGTACCCCTACATGCGCCGAGTTGTGATAGTACAATAGTCCAGGTTTACAGACATGTTATCCGCCAACAGTTTGTATGATTTTGAAGCGGTGCAACGTGTGCACATTTCCTGTCTGTGCGTAACAACGCCGTCCATATCAGGCCTCATTAATTAATGACTACCTGAAAATCGACGTCGCCCTATCAGATTAGCCGGTCAGATCCAACGAACTCAACCTGTAACGCAGTGATGGAACTCCACACCTCAATAAATACTCGATAGTCTTACTCTCAGTAAAGGAGCTCTCTGTACTATAATTAGAGTTGCCCCTTTTTTTATTAATTATATCTTTACATAATTTTAATAGCAGAGTGGGCAAAAACGCATTCATTATATGTTTGGATGCGCTATTGAACTGAACGGATACAATGTATTTTGTTCCTTGTTTGTGTAAAAACACTGATTTTAATCATCGTCAAAATTTGCATTTAAGACTAGCGTGTGTGTGTATTTATATATGTTAATACACACATATATACACACACAACCTTGTGGCCATGTTTTTTTTATTTTTACATAACGCTCTTAGCATTACGCCATGCCACCGCCGCAGCGACCGCCCGATCGGCGGGGGAAATGGATCACGCCCTTTGATCGCAGGTGTCTCAACTTAGCATCTGAATTGACCACATCCAAAGCCCCAGCTTAATTCACAAGTACAGCATGGTCCACCCTACCTCAAGACTAAGACCCTCGTACTCAGCACAAAGAGTGTGGTCTGGCCGGGGTTCTATCCAGACCCCTAGTGTCTCTCCAGGACACAACCGGAGCAGTGTGCCGCTCATCACCCGGTTTTTATTCGAGAGGAGAACCTCTCCAGACATTTTTCCGCATGCGCAGTTAACCATTTCGAGTACGAGTCCAACTCCATTTGATCGACACCAAAGAGAACCTCGAGTAGGGGCTCGACCGATCAGCCCGTGCTCCCACTTATATTTTCCATCGCATTTGTAATTTTTCAGAAACCGACCGGTTGGCCTATGGCGAGCGCCCGAGCGAACAGAGACAATCCCTTCCACCCCAAAGTGGTAGAGAGGGATCTCGTACACTCTCTCCGTACAGTGCACTCCGGGTAATGGTTGAGGACACTTTAAAGCCTCACCGGGGATGAGCCTTATACCCATTACAAGGATGTTTGCTCACCCAAGCCTTCCCAACGCGAGAACCGCTGACGCCGGAAGGCAGACCTCACTCATCACCTATGGAGTGGGACAACGCCAGCCCCTGTCCTGCTTTGCCACACAACCAAGGAACAGGACCAAGTGAGGTCCCGGTGCTCTGAAATGAAAACTTATTTTACATCATCAACCATCCACAGGTCCATCGTATTTTCATCATTGTCTCCTAGTGAACAGCATCCTGTCGACCCACCAGCAGGACAGCCAGAGGCCGAACTCTCATGGGCATCTGACCATTACCATACATGAAAATTTCTTTACCTTCAAATTATTGTCTTGTGCACAGCCCGCCTTTGCTTAATTTAGCACTTTTCACAATCCTGAAAAGATTCATCTCTCTGCTAATTAACCGAAATTAATGTATCAGTGCCGGCGACTAAACGATAATGTTGTAATATTATAAAAATAAATATATACGTTACGATTACGCAATTTTTAATATAATGCTTTAAAACATAATGAAATGAATTTCTGTGACAAACATAAAAAATATTACAGTTTTTTCTTACTTTCATTTATGGTTTTTTTTTTTACGATCTACCAACTCGATTTAAAGTTTGTTAGGAATAAAACTGAAGGGTAGGGAAGAATTTTAATTTTTTTAAGGGTGGAATTTAATTGTGCCAAGGTAGGGATCTAGCAGAGAGCAGAGTGTTCTACACGAACGAAATTCACACTCACGTTAAAAATAAAATGTTTCGGTTTTTGGTGCGTGTGTACCGCAGCGCCCTTTCAAACCGTTCCAAATTCTACATATCCCGCAGAACTGCCTCTGGGCGTGGCTGGGCCGAGGCCGATGTATGCACGCCCGGGATGGGCGGCCGAGTGGGCGGAGTTGGAGCGTTGAAGAAGGGGAGAGACGGCAATCCCCAGAGCATCAGGCCGCTTTCCGAGTGATTTCGAGGCTACTCGATAATGAAGTTGGAAATTGGGGTGTTTCGCTCCGCGAGCTCGACGCGAAATAAAAAATAAAATAAAAGGTTTCTCGGGGCTCGTATCAAACTCCCGAACAGTGCGAGGATTAATCACTTCAAATTGTGAGTACATTTTGACAGGATATAATTTTTAACTACCGTTTCAATAGACATACAAAGATAGCCGCACCGAACCATTGAAAATTACCTGCGAAAATGTAAGGCTTTTCAAGCTGCTAGAAAATGCTACAAAGGAATTACGGCAGGCCAGAAAAAACATCCGTCGTATGAGAGGTAGTTTTTAATTATTTAAAAACTGGCTACAACGTTACCAGTGACAAAGGCTCAAAGTTACTGGTGAAAAATACGGCTTATTTATTAGCAACTTCGAAAACTAACGAAATTCCACTTTTTCTCCTCTTCATCTTTTTTTAACCTAACGTAAATATCTTTGGAAACCCTTGGTAAAAATTTGAATAGAATATATTTTTACTATTTGTGAATTTCTCTTTTAAATGCTTTGTAAAGTCAATACTCCCACACTGAATAAACCATGCTTGTTGCCGCTCTGGAAATAAATATTAAGGAAAATATTTTTTCCACACAAATTATAGGCTTAAAAACACAAGCACTAAAACTGAGTTGCTTGATAATTCCATGGCGACAAGACTCCTCGTTTGTGATAATACACATTCGAGATGTGAAAATTATTTTTTTCTGCTTACCACAATTTCTTTAAAATGTTGTCTCTGTGGAAGCAGTACGTCACTTTACGTTTCGGGTAGCATATTACTGTTATTTCTTGCAAATTATAAGGCCTTAAAAATTTCCAGCGATAGTAAAAAAAAAAACTGCTTACTTATTTTGGAATCTTATTATTGATCTCTGTTTTCTGGTATACGTATTTTCTTCCGTGCTAATAAAAAAATACATTTTACGCTAATATATATGACTGAAATAACTCGTCAACTTTATTCAATAAATATAATTTAAACAATGGTAAAAAGTTTTACAGAACTGATTTTATGAATTTTTTTATAATTGCTTAAATGGAACAAAACTGTCTCACTTAGGTTTATTTACAATACATGTATCTTTACGAGTTTCAACACTTAAGCCAATGAAAGTTTTTCCTCACGTTGCACGATGAACAAGAGCCGTCGTTGTCCATTTAGCGTTAGTATTTCTACCTTTAGGGGAAGAATAACCTCTCAAATCGAAAATATTTGCTTCACATTGAACTTCAGCCGTCACTGTACATTTCATGCTAGCATTCTTCAGTTATTAAAAAGAATAGCCTCTCACATGGAATACCTATTTGGTAGCACATGTGTAATATCCCGTTAAATGTTTTCTTTTAAATGATTTTGTATAATTTGTCCTTGACATTTGTCTGTACTATTTGGAGGTTCAGAAAATCTTTTATGGATTTAAGACGACCATCTTTCACCAAACTACATACTACATTGATCAACTGCTAGTAATATTTTACTGAACACCTCATAGTAGGTTACTACTGTCGTGTTAGTAAATACTAAATAATTATATTTATAGAAATATTAATGACTCCTTCATAAGCCGGTCAAGGTATATACTTGACGAAGAAATTTTCAGAAATGATTAGAAATATAAACAGTGGTATCACTAACCACGCAAACGCTCATAACATCCGTATGCTCAAAGATAACCTCCAGTCATATACCTTTATTTCTCCCACTTACTTAACATTCTCATGTGGTAAAATGCTTTACAGTTTATCAATATGACTGCTACAGTTTTCAGTTTTACTTTGCTTGAACTCAGCCTTACTGTGCATCAAAATCTTATTTCTCGATCTTCTGTATTAATTTTATTCCTTCCTTTCAAAGTAAGTGTCAAAAAATTAAACTATTCCTAAATTAATTACTTGCTGCAGATAGAGAAACTATATAATTGTTACTATTCAAGCTACATTTAGTTATCCTTGTAAGAGGGATTTCAGGTATAGGCATGGTTTATTTATGCAGTTGTCTTATTGGCACCCAGCATGCCGCGTCCGCTGATTTGTTTGAGTAAAAGCAGTTAGGTAAAACAGAAGTATTGCATCACCAGGAACATGATTATAGCTACGTAATATATACTATTTGAAGTCAACAAACACAAACGCAAAATTACTTTTTTTAATGTTTCATCTTATTTTCCTGTTTCTTCTTCAGCATCAAAAATAGGGTGTATTATAAAATATTATACCACTATAAATATGAGGTCGAGTCAAATAGAAGTAAGACTGCTATATCATATGTCGAATTGTTTAGTCCGATGATGTGGTAGCCAGTCTGAAAGCGCCAATAATAGCTTCTTTAGGGTGGTTGTAACCGTGCGGTCATGCATTTATTTACATATATTTAGTACTTAATGTTCATATTTAATATTAAAATCCCAACCATATAATTACATGCAGAACTAGTTTACGGATTTACTCAATCAATAATGGACTGATCCCAGTCTGTATTTTCTCATGTGGGACTGAAAAGGAAAACCAATGAGCTCATATATATTACGGCTGGAGATGCTGCATACACAACGCGGGAAAAATATTGTTTACTATTAATGTATATCGTCCGCCCTGACAGCCCTCGTTTCCAAACTACAGCAAAACAAAAACTTATCCAATATGGAAGGTGTACTACCCCTCAAATTCCTGTGTTTGGTTGCATGACAAAGTTCAGTGGTTTTAGAGTTAGTGTGTGTTAAATACTGGTGCGTATCGCAATGACCGCTACGGAAAAAGGAAAAGCGTCTTATAACACAATATTTTATTGCTGAATGTGCATTACAACACGATGTATACTTCCATTGGTTCGCAGTTTAACAGCAAACATTACACGTCTTTGGCCGCAATGAAACGATGGCGTAAACGTTTCCGGGGAAAGAAGTGCCAGATGCAGAGATAACACAAAAGATGGACAAACCGGCGCGATATTACGACAGGCATTATTGCACAGGCCAATGCATTGGTCGAACAAATTAGGCGCTTCAGAATACATGATATGGCATCAAAGGTGAATATTCGTCATTGATCGGCGCACACGATTATTCCCAAACACTTGATCAAACTTCTACTACGCGCGTGGTGAGTTATTATGACTCTGAATGAGGAAATTAAACGTCGAAGATAAGGCGCATCCAGTGACCTATTGTGTTTCTAGAAAGAAGACGACGCTTTTCAAAATATTATTGTAGCTACTGATGAATTACGGCGCAGTTAGTATGAGCTAGAGGCAAGACAAAGCATTAAATGGTTAGCATCTCGGACGAATACTCCAAAAGAAGGCCGAAACCGTGATCTGAGCGGAAAAGTCATTAGTATGATCGTTTTATTTTGACGTACAGAGAACTTAGCTCGCCAAATTTACCGGAGGTTAGCAGGCTATCATCTCGAAACGTTACTGTGCAAAGCTGCAAAGTTTAAGCCAAGATAACAAGGACAAACGTTGTGGCGCATTGTCTCAACTAGAAATGTGTTTGCAAGGCAATGCTAGGACACATATAGCTACGTTGACTGAAATTGAAGTGCAGAATACTGCAGTCCCATCACCTTACAATCCGGACCTCCAGTCATGTGAATTGGGCATGTCTGTTGTAGTAAAATAACCGGAAAGTCACAGATTTTCTGCAGAGCTGGACGTAAAGGAGTCTGTAGGAGCCATTATCATCCAGGCCACCAAGAGGCATTTATGAGAGTGCAGCCTGTTACACTGTGGTACAAGTGTGTATATGCTTGGGTCGAAATTTTTTAACATATGTATTCAAAAGTTTTTTAATGTTTATATTCATAAACAACTGTTTGTTTTGCTGGTTGGGACGGTTTGGGCACAACTATCTTACACAAACATCTGGTATATAAGTGTTACAATTATAAATGCTATGTGTCTTTAAAAATATACTAAGATTATATTATTTATTTCGATAAATTTTGGCAATCAAAAGATTTTGATGTAAACGTTGGATTTTGTATCATAGTCCATTACTTACGAATGGCATGATACTTCATTTCACAACGATGTGTAAAAAAAATAAAAAAAATAGAATTTCAACAAAATTTCTTAGCACTGGAAGGCAGTTTCAGACCAACACAAAATCGAATGATATCAAACCTCTTTTTTCTGCTAATATTGCAGTAAGTAACGTTTATACAAGATCAAAATTTGTATATGAATGAAATTATATGAATGAAATTTTCTCAACGGATTCTTCAAATGACTTGTAGAATTAAAGGATGGTTCCTCAGTGCTATAGTTTCAAAGGCATCGTGCTAAAGACACCTTAACGAACGTATTTCTATTTGAAACTTCCGTAATACACACAGAATACAAAAAAAAATATTTTTTTTCTCCGTAATACAAGCTGTATAAATGTAAACAAGAAGTTACTAATATACCAATTGAGCCTACTTTCTTCTACATCGGTGCTAATTATTTAAATGAAATTCTTAAAAACATATATTGTAGGCAGGTTTTGACGTCTCGTTAACAGCAATATTAGTAGCGGTGGAACCAAAAACACATGCATAAGTATTGAAACAAATTAACATACACATTTGCCTTAACCGGGACTGCAACACTGACAACCTCGTTTTATAAGCTAATCTGCAATCAAATGCATTTAGGAGGTATAATTAGGAGCATAACATTTGGATGTAATCAGTCTAATGATTTGGTAGATAAGGATTACTAACGTGAAGTCGTATCAAAAATAAGTGCCTGAGTCACTTATAACAGGTCGATTACACTATTTGTACGAAGAATTGGGAGGAATTCAGTTGACCTGTTCCCGAAATATGTTATAAAAACATTATTTTCTTATTTTGTGCTGTCGTACAAAATTTCCTGGAAAGAGTGTCTGTGCACGAGGCTTCTAATATATACTGCCGGGATAAATACTTTGGTTGAATCTGGTTAAATGGTTTAATAATAAATTAACAATTTACATTAATTATTTTTATGGTGCCCATTTTGAAAAAAAGTGTCTGACCTAATTCAAATCATTAAAGTTGACATGGCCTTCTGTAGCACTACTAATGCGCGAAATTAAAGAAAATTTTTTAAAAATGTTTTATTTTCTCGTCTAGCATTATTTTACAAAAAATCGGCAGAAGGGGATCTCTCGTTGCATAATTGATGCTTCTAATAAATATTGTTAACACTCAAATATTGGTTGTATTTAGTTAAATTGCTTCATAGATGTAACATACTAATTATAGTTATTTATTCTAACGCCATTAAAATGGCCTGTCGAACATATGTTTAAGTTAACATGTATACATAAGTTTACATGCCATACTGCAGCACTACTTGCGTGTAAAATCTGGTACTAATAGGTTGATTGGTTTTCGAGATATCGCATAAAATCTTCGTTTTTATTATGTGACGATATTCACAAATGGATTATAAAATTATATGTACTTGACATTGAACAATTGTCAAAGTTACCGCCAGTATACCAAGTTAACTTATAATCGGTAACCTAATTTCGTAGATATAGCTGACGAAGCTAAATTTTTTATATAGCCGCTATTCTGAAAGTAAACGTCTGGCCCACTTTAAACGCGTAAATTGATATGTCATTCTATATATAGTACAAATTATTCACCACGATTTGGTAGGAATCGGTTGATTGTTTTCCGAGATATGACACTAAAAATAAATTTTTTCATGTGGGGTTACCTAAATAGCGGATAAATCAAACTCTGTGTGGACACTTGATGGTTATAATAGATACTGTCAGCAAACACAATTTATTTGTGTCAATATTTCGATGAACAATTGAAGGGCGTTATTCACGTACGATGCACTGGTGTGGAAGAGCGTATGGGCATACAGCCGAACGTTGTAATGTTTAACTTGACAATCATAATATGACTTAACAGGCCATGGACATGCCAATCTTGGATTTCATTTAACAACGGAGTGTTGTCAGGCGATGACACTAAAATAAATTTATATTTGTAAAGAAGATTATATTTTTTCGAAACTCAAAAACTTCCGAGCAGCTTTAATAAATTGGAGAAGCACAATACACGTCAAGATATTATAAATGTAATACAAAATCTATCAGGAAAAGTTATTTGTATGGAAAAAGTTATATTGAGAGGTCATGGAAAACCGGAGAATCAGCTAGTGAATTTTGGGATCTTTAAGGTCCATTCTACAGTGATAGGGCTGCCGATAACTTAAAAACTCCTTTTTGAATGTCCAATGCGCACAGATACGTACGAAAAAGCGTAAAACTTCCAACTTATAACCGTTCCACCATCACATTTAACTTAAAAATTATATTTAGTATTAACACATAAAATCTCGTTTCAGTTTTAAGTCAAAAATTCATACATTGCTATTATAACTGTAATAAGTATGAAAAATGGTAAAATTGATAACGTTTTAAATACTAACGCTGCAAAACTTGGTGGGTAAAAAGAAGCAACAAACTTCGCTTCGCATAATTAAGTTTCTTCTTCAGATGGAAAAGAATCTCAAGTCACTACGTCCTACGCACCATATCTTGCGCTGATATATTCAACCGTAACAGTGAAATATGTTTCCATCTGTGCGGCCTGAAAATGTTAATATTTCACTACGGAACGTTCAGTTTATAAATTGCATAGAGAAAACTAGGTTATAACAACATTTTAAACCATAACTATTTCGTAATAACCGTTGCCAACATATCACTGCTGCCATTATTTTTAATTCATATTGAATACGAAATAAATATTGCAATTTATAGAAGATATGAAAGTTACAGTTTAATTAATATTTATAATATAATACTTTAATGTTAATCACAGTGTTAAACATACGTCCGACAGTTGTAGCAACTCAAAAGAATAGTGTTTGATGTCCTACTTGCCACGGAATAATTTCGAGAAATGCTTTGGGGTTCTATGAAAAATTTGTGGTATATTAGTTATTTAAAAACTGGTTATCATTTTACTCTTGGGGTGATTTTTCAGATGTTCGTTTCAAGAAGTGTGAAGAAGCCATTAAAAGACTGTATTCAGAAAGGCTTTAAACATCACTTTAACGTTTTTTCTTCCAGTGATGGGTTGTCTTTTTGCTATACACTTTTAACACAAACCATTTTCCAAGAAAAAAAACCGACTGTTCGATGTAACGTATAGGTCACATATTGTGACATTTCCAGCCTTGGAGGTTACAGATTGTGATAATTTCGCAGTTAGTAAGCTAAAATGTTTGCAACACAAAATGGCGGAGCACTGTTCAATTTGTTATATATGAAGAATTTGTTATAACTTTCCTGAGACGATGATTAAGATTTTTTTTATCAAACATTAACATTTTGGAATTTACAACATTATATTATGTCAATCCTGAGAATATCAGGTAATTTGAGAAATTGCCCAACCGTGCACTGTCATCCATATAAACCTATAATTAACATTGGCGTGTAGCGTCCGCTCTTCGCATAGCAGGTGTAATAGGGTGGCCATCGCTAACAAACTACTTTACTCGCAAACGACAAACAAGGTGAATCATGACGGGCCGGCTATCACAGCCTGAATATGCGATATTAACAAGTAAAACTGCTGCACACGGAAAAATGTTACTTTAGAAATAAACAGAGTCCCAGGAAAATATAAAATTCCGTGTATTGCTTCGTATACTTTTTATTTTAGATTTACGAAATGATACGTTATTTGTGGCAATTTGTGTCGTGGGAACGCGTTTTGTAAGATACGGCAACACAGTCGGTAACTGTAACCACACAAATAGTAACACGATTTTTTAAAGTCATCTCTTCGCCTCACTGACTCAAAACGACTCAGGTTTGAAATACATTGTATCAAATTATAGTTTAAATATTTGATAATTCCCTGCGACTTTTCTGTAGCTTCTTCCAATTATTATCAAGCATGCACATTCAAGCACTAGCATTACATTCCTAGGTGTAGCAAAGCATAACAAATATACACAAATGACTATTTTAGCACAAAGTTTAGTAACAAAAGTTTTGTAATAAAGTAAAATAAAATGTATTATTATTAATATTTCTAAAAACTATTTCCTGTGTTCATAATTCTCCGTGGTCTCGTTTGCGTTGGCACGGCTATAACAATATCCCACTTAATGTTCTTTTCCATTCGTTCACGCATCAGCTGATACAGGGATGTGTATATGGTGCATTTTAGTTTCGTGTGTGTCATGTTACCACACATTGGCACTCAAAATATTTCTGGAATGGAATGAGTCAGGTGCGCTCGTGCGCATGCACACACACAAGGAGTCTTGTAGGCCTAGTTACCGTGGATTTGAGATTGAGGGATCAGCACGTAGATTCACACCCTCTTTTGTCCCCTGAGTAAGGAAATATATACGTATGGCTTAACTTCTCGTCGATATCGTCGACAGCGATATCAAGAGAGACGTGGCATGTTGCTCAGAGAAGCAGGGGTGGGGAAAGAATCAGCCAAGGCCTGTATTAAGGAACCACTACGGCATTCACTTCAGCTATCTCGGGGAATTATGTTAAGCAGGAATCATGAAGGCTGGACTAAGAATCAAGCCGTGTCGTCACAAATGCGAGTCCATTGGTTTATCACTGCCCCCTCGGTCGTTAGTATGTAAATACCCCAACTAGAATGTATTAATATCAAGCAGTTTTAAACGCGATGAAACAATATTGCCCACATACACACATATACAAGCGCTGTTGAGAACCGCTGAAGCCCGGCGCAAAATACAGAAACGAGCAGAGGATGAAGGGGAGAGTGGTGGGTGCAAAAGGGTTGGAAAAGGGATCGAGGGTAGTGAGAGGTGTTTAAACGCTCCCGATTATTCTCGGTGTGGCCCGACAGCTTCCCTCGGTGGGAAATGCCACCCCCCGCTGCGCTTAACGCGGCCCACACCCCACCTAAACCGTCCGCGCCCTATCTATGGCCATCGTCCTCCGCCAACCCTCTGGTGACTCATGAATACTCATGCGAGGTGAATCGTCCCCAGGCATGCGAGGGGACATGCGTTAATCGAATATCCCCACACGTCGAGCGAATGACACTCGGCGACACTTCATCGGAGCCTATTATCCGCCATCATCGCCCGTGGAAGGTCTGAAGTTTACCGGCTCCAAACCGATCTCCTGAATCAGAAAAGTGTTCCTTTTTGCTCACGAATTACGGTTCTTACCTCGGTGGGTACAGATGACTTACTAACGTTACTACGAGCACGCTAACCAAATGCCCCATTGCTTCTTCGTCTACGAAATAGAAATGACTTGCAATATTTTAATTGAGTTTCATGAAATTTTAGAACTGCAAAATAGATAATTATTTATTTATAAAAATGTTGCATTCAGTTAATTTTGCATATTTTAAGTAAAAAAAATTAAAAGCCACTTGTAGTCACACGTTTTGATCAGATATGGGTTGTATGTTTCCAACAAAATTGCATGATATACCATTTTAAATAATTAATTTTTTTCTAACACACCGCCATATTATTACAGCTCAATGTTCACGGATGTATTTTAGATGCTTTTGATTACAAAAACCATTCTAAAGCACTTTGACAGAAAATTAATACTTTGTTCATTTTATCGATGTTCACGTTTTCACTTATGGGTGCGCAAATATTTGAAAAGGTTTGACTAAAAATTTATTTAAATTCTGTTCTCTGTTAGGATATCCAGTTAAACAGTGCTTATTTGTATCCTGTGTATAAAATTACATATGTAGCTTCAATTGTCCTGTATGGATAAGTCATAAATGATATGATTATACTATACTTGTATATATATACAGCCAAGCCGTTATTTTGCGAAGTTGTCCTTCACCGAGTTCACCAGTCCATATAATTAATTCCTCAAGTATTGATATTATCATGGCTTACTGGGAAGCAAAATTACTCCCACTCTATTGCACTCCGGACATGCTTGCAAACTTTTATATTGTGAATGCGTATTTTTGCTGGCTGAATACACTGTTTTTCGTAAGAGATAGAAATTCTACGATTTCAAGGCCCTGGATGTTAAATATAAATGTTTTCCAATTACGTGGCCGGATTATGTTTTGACTTCATTACCATAGAACAGCACCGTATCATTCCACAAATAACTCGGCCTCCGAGCTACCGTTTACATCTTGTCAATCAGAAGCTGTTGGAAGGTGCATTTCTTAGGGCACTATTTCTTTTGCATGCTCTTGATTCCGAATAACATACGTGGTATTCCACTATAAAAGATTATCCTTTCGTAAAATTTTTGTAAACTGAAAGACAGTATGCCACATTAAGAGATGAGAGCACTGCTAGTATTAACATACTTGGTGACCAGTCGTTTCTCCAAAACAGAAGGAAAAATAATATATATATGGTTACTTGTTTGTCGTTGCTACTGCAATTCGATGGCCGTAATAATGAGAGAAAATGCGAAATGGGATGTGTAACTAAAAGGATTAATCCTCAATGGTAACTTGTTTCTCCTCTGTATGATTACATGTTAAGGTGTCTGGGCAAGAGAGTCGACATTCATATGTTGTAATGTATTCATTACAGGGGTTACGTTAACTAAAAAACGTTAACTGCATACGTATTACGATCCGTAGCGTGTAAAACGGCACACGAAATTATTTTGGCATGTCGAGGAAATAGTAGCAACATCACGTTCCAGCGTCTTCGTCTTGATAACACTCGACCCATCTGTGCCAGAGGCGACAGTTACTTCAGGT
>NQII01002426.1:328977-354462 GCA_002778355.1 Clitarchus hookeri | reverse complement strand
AAAATAGAAATTCGGTCCGAACGAGTTGAGTATCGAACCCGGGTCCCCTTGAACATGGGTCATCCCTGGTGTTGACTTGTGGATGCAGATGTCTCTGTTTATTATCCTATGAATTAAAGATTGATTGTGTCAGAAATAAAACGAGCTGCTGTAGCGACAAGCCTCCCCCCCCCAACCCTCGCGAAAGTCAGTGCGCTAGGACAAAGTCTAATTCAAAACCTGGTGCAGCGTGGCTGGCCGTGTGAGCGAGCTCAGGTTACGACTGCACGTGCTTCTAGTTTACTTCTGTAACGTGATTCGTGACCACCTCTTTAAGTATGTTTTGTCTTAACAGTTTTTTAATGCGTCTATCAGTTTCGCCTCCAATTCGAGCTCTTTGTATGGGTGTAGGCGTTAGTGTGTATGTGTTTGACGTATGAACAAGTAGATAATGATAGATTTTCTCCATTATTTCTGAGTTTCACAGCTTCACAAAGTATCTTTGGTTTCGCCACAGNCAAGTAGATAATGATAGATTTTCTCCATTATTTCTGAGTTTCACAGCTTCACAAAGTATCTTTGGTTTCGCCACAGTTATTTAAAAAATTCTCATTAGATTTTTTTATACGGAAAAAGCAATAATGGAGTTCGAACCAGAATTTATTAACAAAAAAAAATTGTACATAGGATTAATTTTCTACATTTGAAAGGGATTGACAGTGTAAAATTGCATGGTCTCCGTAATACACTGGCTGCACTATGCTCTAATATTCTTCGCTATTGTGAACTCTTTCCTTAAATGTTTCGACAAGGCTGAAGGGTGATGAACGAGAACTTTTTTCGTGTGTCTTTGCTGGAATTCGTATTGTGGTATAAATCTGCATGGTGCACTAGCATCTCGGAAAAAAAAAACTATGCTCTATTTCGCGTAATTCATAAAGAGTGAATGCTATTGACACCTGCTGAATTGAGGCCGCACACATGTACATACACATGTTCACATGCCACTTTTCATTCGGCTGAAGTCACGCAGCATTGTCGTGTGGCTCCGTGGGGCAGGGTGGGGCTGTTTTACNGCATGCCACTTTTCATTCGGCTGAAGTCACGCAGCATTGTCGTGTGGCTCCGTGGGGCAGGGTGGGGCTGTTTTACCGCTGTTCAGACATATCTTTTAATGGAGCGAGCGCACACAAATGTATGAAAATACAGAAATTTGTCTGCCGAAGGTAACGGTTTTTTTATGATATTTTACTTTACGCTAGCGTCTCCTCGCGGTATAAAAAAATTCCCCTGTAAAACTGGTTATATGTGCATTATTTATGCGTACAAAGAGTTTTGTATGCTGACAAAGGGTACTAGAAAATTCGCCAAACATGGAGTAACCATATGGGTATTTTTTTCCCGCTGGCCAAATTTCCTAACGTACTGATTTGAAACTTGGGAGGAAATGTTTTTAATGATGAGCGTCTCTATCTGCATTAGGGAAAATGCATGTTTTTCTTCACCGTGCGTATCGCATACCGTGAGGGGTAGCAAAGTGGTTTTAATTCAATTTTTTTTTGGGTTTTACGAGCCATTATTACTTAACAGAAAGCAGCAAAACGCATCTCTTACACGACACATTATTTATTTCAAATCCTTAATTAATTTTTTTAATAATTATGTTTCTACACTTCAAGTATATATACGTTATGTTAGTGGAGGCTAGAGTGTCATTGAATTTTTTCTTTAAATTGTAACAAAACTGATATACTATATATTATATTTTCTTAAAATTATAACATAACTTNTTATGTTTCTACACTTTAAATATATATACGTTATGTTAGTGGAGGCTAGAGTGTCATTGAATTTTTTCTTTAAATTGTAACAAAACTGATATACTATATATTATATTTTCTTAAAATTATAACATAACTGATATGTTAAAAATTTTTCTTTACCGACAGCATTTTTTTTTAACTTGCGTGAGCAGGGCACAACTCAAAAGATAAAATAAAAATCTATAGATTGTTTTTAACACATTTATTTATGAAAACACATTAAAATATTATTATTATTATTATTCTGCATAATACAAGGAATACTTTTTTTTTCACGTGTTTCTTATCTGAGTCTTGGAGGGCATTACACACGTAATATAATATTAATATATACAATGGTTTCCTCGTGGTCTTTTATAATGTACTACGCGTTATTATAACTCTACGATCTCAGGGCTTCAGCGTTGCACGGGGCACAGCAACATATTACATTTTTGCACTCGTGAAGTCTTGTGGCATACGTCCCGACGAACTGTCGAAACGGCGGGCAGCGGCAATGCTTGTGAAGATCTGCAATGTTCGTTTCGATGGGGCTCCCATTCCGAATCGCCTACTCTTGGCGTCTTACAAACGCATACACAGGATAATAGGGAATTATGGCAGAGTACAGCATTGACGGAATTTCCTCGTACGGAATATTCCCCTCGTCCCACCTTAGTCCGTGCGTTTCGTACGTCAGTAGGCGGGTCGTCTGTTGCATGGCGCGGTCGAGGTGTTGCCAAGGACCCTGCGGTAAAAAAGTTAAAACTTTGGTTTTCTCGTCTCCGTCACTGCACGAGATCGCAGTCTACTTTATGGTGTACGAAACCAACGCGCAAAAACCTCGGCTGTATTTTTTATTATGTAAATAAATTAGGTTCCCATGCACACACCGAGTTAAAAAAAAATTATACAAAGTCTTTTAAAATTTTATTGTGGTCCATACACATCGGGCACTTGTGTCCTGGGTTGGTTTGGTTTCCACGCCGGGTAATGCTTGCCAGGAAATTTCTTGAAGGGGAGCATCTTCGACGGGCACAGTTTTCGAGTAGATAACTTGCATGCGGACGTCATATTCTACGGGGAGGGCGTGTTCAACGGGTGCGGACGTCACGATGGATTCTCGGCTGCCTTGCACCAACCCCCGCGATGCGACGTGTCTGGAACCGAGGTGGTGCAGCGCTCGAAACACTCCTTGCACGGGAGGCAGTTCCTTATTTCTTCGTCCTGCTGCAGGCAGAGCGGCAAATACTTGAATACGGTCGAAATTTCGCAATGGCGCTTAGACCAGGAGACATTCTCACTGCAGGTAAGAATCGCTTAGTACCTTTCTCCAAGGCACTAAACGAGCGCACCCTTCAAAATGCCAAAATGGCCGAAAGGATTTTATGACCGCTCGGACAAAACGCGTACATTACTAAGAGCGGGAAAAATGACTTATTTCCCGAGGGGGCTCAGGGTGCGTCTTATAAAGAGTTATTAAGTGGGAAAAAATAGTCCGCTCTCGCGATTAAAGTAGGCCACTGATTGGTCGTAAAGGCTAAGTGAAGGAAAGTACATTTGGCATACCTATAAAATTTAATTGTTCAATTTTAAAATTAAATGAGCCAGCCCCAAAACATTCAAAATTTTGGGCTATTAGGGACTAAAATTCCAGCATATACAGCTTAAAGCTTAATATTTTCAACACTGGTTTCATTTATGTATTAATAAATACATTTGCAGAAGCTTGCCTTTTTAAAAAAAATGTTGTTACTATATCACCACACATAAACATATTTTACATTTTTAAACGAAATATTTAAAAAAAAAGAGTGGTGAGGTGGTGCGATCTCACAACAACATAACGTTTATGTTACGAAGTACGTAGTTTAACCACTCATCCATCTTATTTTTTAAGTTGACTTTATTGACATATTGATCTATACACGTGGCATTGGATACAGCGCGTGTGATGTTGCGAGAGTGTGGGGGTATGTTGACGTTTTACGAGCTCAAGTTAGACCAACCTGATGACAAATTCAAAGTACACAAGTGCGCGACATGCGAACTGAAAATCTTCTGCGGAGGAACCGAGGTAAGCGCAGGCCACTGAAATTGTTTATGTAAAAATTAAATCACGAACTTCTCGTTTTATAATTTGCCCAACAAAAATTTCTGTATAAATCAAACACACGCCTTAACTTTTCAGTCTACGTTCAAAAGTAAAGATAGGCTTATGTGATCATTTTTCTATCTGCGTGACTGCGTATGTGTTTATATATGCGTGTCCTTCTAAAAACTTTTGAACCCAAGAACAGAATTTCCCAACTCGGTAGATATATAGTACTTTGGACATCCCAAATTTATACTGTAGCTTTAGACTACACCATGTAGTTATTTAAAAATGGCTACCAATTTAAAATTAAAGCGGAAGCTATTACAACAACTCAAATCAATTTTAGTTTTTTCACAGCTCATCGCGTAAGTATTTAATTATGAGAGATATATTGTCATTGGTTAGCAGTTTTTTGGAGAAAGCACTACATGTATACATAAAGCTTTACTTCGTATCACGAATGATACCTACCAAATTTGGCAAGTGCCTAACACTATGGTAGGTCATGTGAATATATGCGATTTAAATGCCTAAGACACTATTTTTTTAACAGGGTGCCCATACAAAGATGTTAATTTAATTGGATGCATACACCATTCCATTTGACTAATTTCGACCAGACTTGGTACACAATAAGTATCGACTACAAGCTTCAAATATGCTAATATATGACATCTTTTCTGCACCATTCTGTAAGATAGCACCACATCAAATAATAACGTTTTTGTGGCATCCCACGAAACAATCAACTGATTGCTACATAATTTGACAAACAATAAATACTATTGTACATCATATAAAATAGCTTTTAAGTGGGTTACGCACTTTTATTTTGAACGGTGGTTACGTAAATATTTTTATTACCATGCTATAATTTCGAAACCATCTAACCAATTTCAACCAAACTTTATCTGCTGCTATAAACCTGTATTACAACCATCTAATATGCCTACACAGAGCCTTTTCGTCCGCCATATTTTATGATTGCTCCACTTTATATAATATCATAGGATACAATTAACCAAATTCCCCTAAATTAGGCAAAAAAGTGTTACTAAAGTATGCATTGTGAATTTATATATTCTAAGTATGTCACTCACTTATTTCAAAATAATGAAGACATGTATATTTTATTTTAGCACTCATGTTCCTTTTATTGAAGACTTTTTTTAGGGCTTACTTAAGGCTCCCGCCTACCTGGCGCTTGAAATCCGTTATAGAGTGTTTGAAATACTCGTTTTTCTACGAAACTATTAAAACGTCCTTTTAGTGTGCTAATCAACGAAAAGAACACACAACAGACTTGGGCAGTTGAATGCTTTCAAGACGTCACGCGCATTAGGAATACCATTTCAGAGTACTCCAAAATGGTTAAAAACGACTTATTCTAAGTGCTGTGTCTCAAAATATACGCTTCAAATACATACTAAACTACTTGAGGGCCCCGAATTGAAGCTTTCTACACAATTTCCACTAATAAAATAATAGGGTCACCACTAAAAGTTTCGTAGGTACACGCAGTGGGACGAGAACACTACGCGCCAGTTGAAAGACTTGCGCTAGCGGTGATGGCGCACTTCATGTGCGTTGCAGTGTCGCCCTTATAGTTTCCACGATTCTCGGCCTCAAACGCGGAAAAAAGCGTTAAGTAGGCGGTAGCGTTAATCAAATTTACAGCGTACCGATTTAGAGAAACGTTGTCTAATTAGTTATATTGGCATCTTCTTGTATCGTGGTGTATTGCAATTAATTAATACTAACAAAATATTAATCTCAATTGTTAAATTTCTGCTTTAAATACATTATTCTATAAATAATTATTTAAAAATAATATGTTCACAAGTAATGAAACTGGGTGAAGATTAAACAGCCAACGTATAAATAAAGCAAACATTTTTCTTGAGGTCGTGTCGAGTCAGCTCTCCATAGTGGTCCAGAACGTAAGTGTGGGTACTTGATATACAGCTGCGGTCTGAACTGTCGTTTACTTGGCAACCATACATTTCACGCCTACCTTTATAACAAGACAGCAATGAGAAACAGATTATGTTATAGAATCGTAAATTGCAAGAAGTTAGATTAACCACGCATTACGTGGTACGCAACAATATGATGATCATGGATTTGTTGAACAATAGGACACAAAATTGCGTGACCGTGANACGCATTACGTGGTACGCAACAATATGATGATCATGGATTTGTTGAACAATAGGACACAAAATTGCGTGACCGTGAAACTGCGTTAAACTGCGTATTGGCAGTGAGAAATATTCATAAGTTAGGTGTTGTCACGGTTTAACCTTTCACTGAAATATTGAACACCTTTCCAGTCAAAATACAAACCATAAACACAATTCATCGCTGTATAACTACGAAGCCATTAAAAGGGGTGTATACACTGCATAAGCCTATATGAATTACGACAGGTCTGCAGGGCAGAATATATGGGACAGGACGCAACCTACATCGTCGTAATTAAGTGTTGTTCTGGATTGTATCCAAGAGGCTCAGCAAAGATTGCTTGATTCAGATAACAGCACGATGTGGTCGTACAAATTCACTGTTCATGACAATGAATAACGCACTATGTTTAAAGTTTACATAGTAATGCAATGCCGTAATAATACAAACCAGCTATGATAAATACACCATTTGCTCATTTGCAGTTTTGTTACTCTCCTTCGCGCGTAACAGCTGCATAGTGCCCAAAATGAACACTTTTAAATTAAGTTAATTTACTGCATCAAATTACTTCTGGCTAGTGCTAGGCTAGATAGCTATTCAGACAGTAAATATGTGCTGTATAATTCTGATGTGTTGTTTGATCACGACTCTCCGAGGTTTTTTATTAGTCGTGATGTTGAAATATAAGCAGTATCTTATCGCTGATAAATTTCTCGTATTTTGTTTAGCCCTGTATCAAGTAAATCACTAAACACAGTAATATTGGTTGTAAATTTTTTCCCCCTGTATTCTGACAAGTTAATGCTTCTGGGAAAATAATTAATTCTGACTTAAAACTAAACAAAATTACAAACATGGGTATTTATGAAGAACTGAAATTGGTTAAATAAGTTACTGACGAATTAAGTTGGCGCTAATTTATTTTAATGTATCAACAAGGGACTATATTATATTACTGAGAGTTTGTAATGTTAAATTACTCGCCGTTGATATTCTTTGGGAAACGTGCACGTCGAGAGATTACGGCATACTACGCCGTACCATAATTGAGTTCTTGGTATCAGAATAGTGTGAGAGAGTTAGCAGTGGAGATGGGGTGAATTTCACGCGCTGACGAGCAGGATAAATTGTCACTCCTGACTAGTTGCAGTAACAAGACAGGTCATCACCCAGTTGCTGGTGGCGTGAAATATTGTTTGCTTAATCGACGATCTATTTCCTGGACAAACGTGCTTCCTGTAGATTCAGCGCAACCAGTTTTCCATTGTTACTGCAGGTAATAGCGTTGTTGTATTTCACATGCTGATCAATTTAGACATCGCGGTCTCTCGTGCGCAAACCGGTTGGCTAGTAATGTTAATGAATATGCGTAAGACTGGATTTGATTTGAGTGCCTTAGAAAGTATCTAATATCTGTAGTAAATAAAGAATTTGCGATTTTTTAAAATACATAATAACATATTTTCAACACAAAGGTAATATTGCTAATATTTTCCATTTATACTTTAAATAATAAAAACGTGTATGGTATTCAATAAAAAAACGTTAATCTCGAAATTATGAGCAAAAGAACAATACAAAACTTATATAAAATAAAGTAGGTCTTGAATATTATTTCAATTTCAATAGAATACTAAAAACATCTCATGTAAGTATGAGCTATGAAATAATATAAATTAAAGATTAAGTTGTAGTAATAGGGTAGTATTGTTGATGATTTCTAAATGTGACACGTAGAAGCAATGTATTCAAATGGGAAAACGCCGAAAGTTTACAAATCTGTAAGTCTACTCACACAGCGGATATATTACAGGTTCACCAGCATATTTTACAGCGTTCGTTTTTCATCATTCCACTTGGATGGTAGTCACAGTGTTTTTCATTAATATTAGTGATCTGTCCCTTCTCTGGTATATAGGTAAGTAAAATTTTATGCCACTAATATGTGGCATTGCTTCTTCCCTATCATACTCGCCAGATTGGCTCCTGTGAACTTCGCACACTCTTCTCGGAAATGAAGATCCAGCTCAAAGGTCGCCATTTGACACCACCACAGATTTCCAGCGCGAATCGCAGAAGGTGTTTCACACGCTTGGAGAGGAAGACTTTCAGGATACATTCCAAAAGTGGCAGGAATGCTTGGAGAGCTATATTGCTGTGCTAAAGAACTATTTTGAAGGTGGTAGTGTGTAAGTGTTGAAAAATAAATTTCCTTATTGTAAACAGAGATAGACTCGAAAATTATCGATACCGTCTCTTGTTCTCTTGAGTTCACGGTATCGCATTGATGAGGTCTGCTTGAAATAGGTCCTTAATACCAAACGATAAAATTTTGCACTGAAAGAAGTTGCATCTCGCAGTCATATGTACAGTACGTAGCTCACAAGATAGCTAGGCTGAGAGGTCAAGAGGAGGATAGTGTTGTGCGAGCTTCATTTGCTTAACGCACGCTTCCAAAGTAACCTACGGTGCTTCTACTCTACTAATAACCCCAAATGTAGTAGATGACTGTTAGGCAGTTGCGAGTTTAATTTCTTTAAGTCTGAAGATGGTGTAACACGGCGCTTCCAGTAAAGAAAATAAAAAATACCGCAGTGAAGTTAGCAAGGTAGTAGTGTGTTTTAAAAAATGTGACAAAGTAGCTAACAAAGAACAGTAAAAATTTTCTTAACTCAGAATACGTATATCAATTTGCANTTTAAAAAATGTGACAAAGTAGCTAACAAAGAACAGTAAAAATTTTCTTAACTCAGAATACGTATATCAATTTGCAGAGAATAATTTGCAAGATTTATTGCCAGAATTAACAAAGAAGGCATTGACGCTTCTAACACGTAACAAGGACGAGTTAGATTACAAACCGTCCTCCTCGCTTTACTTAACACGATCATGGAAGTTGCCGAAAATACTTATTACGTACTTCTAATAAATCTTAATTTTTAAAACTACCAATAATACTAAGAAAAATCTATTAAATAATTGAGTATATGTGTATGTATATGTGTGTTTATATATAAAGCCCTGTTTTAGATTAATGGAATGGTTATGAATCTACGGGTATACACTCAAGAGTGAAGGAATTACAGAGACCTGCCGTGTTGACGAGGTGACGCAGTGGTCGCCGCGTCGACTAGAATAGTGGCGCAGCCACACATGACGTGGATATCGTCAGACGTACGGGACATACCTTCTCCAAAATCGTACAAGCACTGGAATTTCCACGTGCCTTTGTGTCAAAATTGTACAGTGTTATCATGATGTTGGGTAAAACCACTACAACCGCCATAGGTACAACTACCGTTACTTAAAAGTATCAATGACAGGCATCGCCGTCAGATGTCTTGGGTGGTAAGGGTGGTAACGACGGATAAACTGGCCACAGTGCAGCAGATCTCTTGGCCAATCCAGTGCTAGACCACAGCAGCCTCTGAACAGCCATACCATCCAGAAACACCTCCTCGCGATGAGGTACCACTGTTTGCCGCACGTCACAAGGCTCAACGAGTAACGTTGGCGTGGGANTACCACTGTTTGCCGCACGTCACAAGGCTCAACGAGTAACGTTGGCGTGGGAACAACGCCATCGGACTCTTGACGCATGGCAAAAAGGCGCCTGAACGGATGAGTGGAGAGACACATTAGCACATGGTGATGGCAGGGCACGAGCGCGTCNGCATGGCAAAAAGGCGCCTGAACGGATGAGTGGAGAGACACATTAGCACATGGTGATGGCAGGGCACGAGCGCGTCGCTGGAGCCCTCGTTTCAGCAGTGCACAATTAAGGCTGGTGGTGGTGGTAGTGGTGGTAGTGATATCCTTGTATGGGGGTCTGTTTACGTGGAATGAAATGAGTTCACTGGTATCCATGCCATCGTCCCTCACAGGGGAATGAAACAGAGAGCTGCTGGCAGTTCATTTACACACATTTATGCACCTGCAGCATCCTGCAGGATAGCTGTACCTAAAGCAAGACAGTGCACCTACCCACCGCTCCCGAATTGTGACCGAGTGAATTGATAAACACTCCGCGGACTTGAAGTTACTTGCCATGCCCCTGAGGTCATCCAACCTCAGTCCTATTGAACACATATGGGATGTTGTCTAGAGGGATGTGCACGCTCCGACCGATCTCCGTGCACTGTGTGGGGGGAGGGAGGCTATGCACAGATCATGTATCAGAAAGGCCCCCGACCGCTTCCGATGCCTTGTGGAGTCGATGCCACGCCAAAACACCGCCGTCATCAGAGCGAAAGGGTGTGATATATGCTACTAGGCAGGCACCTCNGGGGCTATGCACAGTTCATGTATCAGAAAGGCCCCCGACCGCTTCCGATGCCTTGTGGAGTCGATGCCACGCCAAAACACCGCGGTCATCAGAGCGAAAGGGTGTGATATATGCTACTAGGCAGGCACCTCTTATTCAACTGCGCTTTGTGTACATTACTCATGATTGAGTGTTTTTTGCAACCCTATTTGGGATCTACTTTTCTGATTAATTGTTATCATTCCACGAAGTGTAAAATTTACATTGTCATGGACCCGATCACATTTTTTATTCATATATCAGCTTAGTGAAATTATACAATTATTAACATTGTAAGTGTGACAATGTGTTTATTCATACTCGTACATGGATTAAAGAAACAAACGCCATTTCAAATAAATGCAGTGTTATCAAATCTAAATATCAATAACTGAATGCGTAATTTAAGTACAAAACTTTTTTTCCTGTACTGTGCTGCTAACTTTTATTGGGATATTACCTCTGTGTCTGTTAAAATGCATTTCGCTATAGCCGAGTAGTTTTCTTTATGAGTTTGATTTTAAAGTGCTACATTTATCGCGAACAGGCTGTATCATGAAACATTTCGCGTAACCGGTAATTTCACTGACATTCGTTTGTTTTGCTAATTCCAGCCGTATACGCCAGCAAATTGGCGTAACTGATTAGCAACATGACAGACTGCCGTTAGTCAATCAATAAACCAGGCTGCCAATAGGCCAATTAGCCAATAGGCCAATNATGAGTTTGATTTTAAAGTGCTACATTTATCGCGAACAGGCTGTATCATGAAACATTTCGCGTAACCGGTAATTTCACTGACATTCGTTTGTTTTGCTAATTCCAGCCGTATACGCCAGCAAATTGGCGTAACTGATTAGCAACATGACAGACTGCCGTTAGTCAATCAATAAACCAGGCTGCCAATAGGCCAATTAGCCAATAGGCCAATTGGCCAATAGGCCAGGCCTTTCTCAGCACGCAGTAGTAACCTATCAAACATTCCTTCACTAGAACCTCGCCCAGGCAAGCAGAGAATGGGTACGCCCTCATCAAAGGAACCACCATGCAATTTCGTCTATGTGTATNAGAACCTCGCCCAGGCAAGCAGAGAATGGGTACGCCCTCATCAAAGGAACCACCATGCAATTTCGTCTATGTGTATTTATATATTTTGTGTCTCTAATCTTCTCGTGAGCTGTAGACTCTTGTTCACTGGCGAATCCCTATCGACTACCTGTGTACAGCATTCTCTCCTTTAGTATATCGGCCGTTGAAATTATGTCACTGGTGTGCGAATAATTTTCTATCACTTGCGAAGCGATAAGCAATCTCAGCCTCATCACCCAATTTGTCCGGGTGCGCCCAGGATAAGTAATCTTTTTTTTTCCCCCAGACTGTTGCCACTTTTTACGATAGTTTGTTGATAGTCGGCATGAGTGTTGATTTTTTTCGTGAGCTCCGTATTTATAACAACCACTTGAAATCTTTACCTTGGCAAAGTGCCTGCATGAGTGCGAGAAATTACTTACATTCCTGCAAGTCGGATTCAGAATGCTATTTGGAGGTCTTCTCAAAATATAAATTGGTATAGACCAGAGTTGTCGTGCAAAGTGTACCTATCGCTTTCGATAATATCATCAGGAAGGAATGATTTTTTCTTTGGAGTCTACAAATTATTTTTCACAATATTTTTACATTTCATACATATTTTCTAATATCGAGTTGTGAATAATTTCAAGTTATGACAAACTGAGGCGCTTAGTTCAAAAAATCTCTTGTTTTCATTTCCCTTGTGTAAAAAATCCCAATTCGATGTACCATTCTGGCCAAAATGTACATCTCCAGGTTTTCCTCTTCTTTGCAGTTCCTTTATCGTCCTTGGTAAGCTAACACTACTTCAAAGAATTTCCTGAGATGTCGATATGACTAGTAGTGCACTTAAACATTTCCTTGATTTTAACGCCTCAAGAAAGCCTGGCTCTTTTACCAGCAAATGTTTCGAGCAAACAGACTGTATAATTTACTTCTCAGTGAAAATAAATGTTATGAAATTGCTGTTTATGATAAAACCAGAGTGAATAAACTAGTGTTAATGCTAAGAGTATGTCGCTTCATGAACAACTAGAATATTNTGTTTATGATAAAACCAGAGTGAATAAACTAGTGTTAATGCTAAGAGTATGTCGCTTCATGAACAACTAGAATATTTTTATGACTATATAAGTTAAGCCAGAGATACGGTGAAATAAAGGTGAGGAGGAAAATGCAGCTGCCTGATAGAACTCTAGCGACATTATTGTGCCTGTCATAATTATCGCATAGTCATTTTGATTCGAAAATTTCTTAAAGTTTCTTCGGTCCTCTAAGGCANGATTGTGCCTGTCATAATTATCGCATAGTCATTTTGATTCGAAAATTTCTTAAAGTTTCTTCGGTCCTCTAAGGCATGGCCTCAATATACGGACCATAAAATCTGCAAGTTGGAAAGTTATGGACAGGGAAACCATATACGAAGCCTGTTAAGATTACCTCCGGGATTCCGTTAAGACCCAGCCGAAGATAGTGCCTAGGTGAAAAATAAATCAGCGATTTATTCATGACATTTTGCTGAGTTTCAGACACGAAACGGGCTGCTGACGTGGATAAGCCTAAAATGCGAGAGGTATTGTCCAGGTGCTCCTACCTCACCAATCACACGTGTCCTTCAGGTTAGCTTTAACAACAGTGTTGCTCATACTGCGGTTACTGGCAACAGGCTCCGCTTGGATCCATTCCGAGCTTGCTCAATCCGAAAAACGGTGTTAAAATGTATTGTTATGTGTAATGACGTCATTCCTGCCACCGCTACGTTAAGTGAACGTTAATTATCTAATTAAAATGCGCCGCAAATTTTTTAGCATAAAAATAATGATTGAGACAAGAAATTTATAATTTTGATGCTGACACATAATTCCTAACATATTTCCAGCAGTGAGTAGGTTAAATCGTAAGAACAAGCATGTATTATTTCGTTGTAGCATACTTGCACCATACAGGGACAGTACAGCCGATAAGAATCAAATTNTAAGAACAAGCATGTATTATTTCGTTGTAGCATACTTGCACCATACAGGGACAGTACAGCCGATAAGAATCAAATTGACGGCTAGCAAAAAAATAACTTTCACAAAATAATCCAGTGAACGCTAATGGTCACAAATCACTTTGTTATTTTTTACCGTCAGTTTTATTGGTAAACTGTTAAGCTATCCACGCCGCCAGATATAATCAGCGAGTGACTAATGTGCTTTGGTAGGACGCTACGAGTCCTGAGCTGTGTCGATGAATAGGCTAACGTGGCGAAGTCAAGCGTAAAAATAGGAACAGGCGCATGAATTTTTGCTGCAATGTTCACAGAAGTTTCTCACTAAATTAGTTTTAAATGTCACTGATAATACGTAAATCTCAAATACTTGGNAGGTCACTGATAGTACGTAAATCTCAAATACTTGGAAATTATAAGTGTTAAATATTAAACCAATAAGCACTTATCTAAATGTTCATAAACAATGTATATTTTACTCAAAGAATTTCTTCTATTATGCATGTTCCGAAAACGATGTTTAAAGCATACTTCTACTAATTCATTAAAAAAAGTCTCGTAATATTTTATGTTACTTAAATTCTTTAAAAAAAAGCAAGGAGAAATTTTGTACCATATACAAAGTATTGACTTAAACATTTTCAACGTTAAATTTGACAAATTTCAAAGATACAGAAAAACTATCTGAAAATATTGATGCTACCGTAAAAATACTACACATGCTTACCCAAGCCGTCACGAAGTTAACAGAATGAAATTAATGTCGTAATGATAGCCGAGCACGTGTAGCATTGCAGTGAAGATAAAGTTAATGACCAGCTCCCTTGTATTTAATATTAAACAGGAATGCATTTATTTAAGTTTAATGTACCACGTACATGCAACTTGAAAAATCTTTCAGAAGAGTAGAATAGCAAAAGAGCTATAGTCACTACAAAATATTTTGTAAAAATTGATCCTTTGAAATATTCTGATTTGACATTGTTAAGTAGTGTCTAGGAACTCTTTGACACTAACAACATTAAATATTGTTTATTTTCAAATTAGTGCAGATAATTTTTAGGCAACTGAAAAAAAACTGCCACGAAAATTATTAAGAAGGATTTATTAAAAAGAGAACTTTGTGAAAAGTTTTATTTCAGTACTATCTTCAGTTTTCGATGCAAATAAATCGTGAAAAACCACCTTCGAGACACATGAATGTAATAGGGAATTAGCGATCTTCAAAAACATACGATTTCTCTTTGTTACGTGTATCGTTTACAAAAAGGAAACTTGGGACAGCAAATAAAACAATATGTAGCCATAATATTATTCCGATATGCACGGCAGTTATTGTTTGCATATATGTATAGGTACAGCAAATTAATTCGTTCATATACTGGTTTTGAAAGGACGATGCATATGTTTCTTGATTACATATGTATAAAGAAAAACAGAGGACAGCTATAATTGATATTGATTTAGCCTAATTTACATTATTTTTATAAATTACCAATCCTATTTCGTAATTCTTTTTTTTTTCTTTCGTTTACTTTATTAACTAAACCTTTTAGGTTTAGTTAATAAAGTAAAATTTTTTTTCTTCAAATAATCTAGTTTTGATTACACAATGTTTGAATGCAAGACAAAATAAAAACGAATTCAAAAATGTTTGATGNCACGGCAGTTATTGTTTGCATATATGTATAGGTACAGCAAATTAATTCGTTCATATACTGGTTTTGAAAGGACGATACATATGTTTCTTGATTACATATGTATAAAGAAAAACAGAGGACAGCTATAATTGATATTGATTTAGCCTAATTTACATTATTTTTATAAATTACCAATCCTATTTCGTAATTCTTTTTTTTTTCTTTCGTTTATGTAAATATCAGCTTTAAAAGGTTTAGTTAATAAAGTAAAATTTTTTTTTTCAAATAATCTAGTTTTGATTACACAATGTTTGAATGCAAGACAAAATAAAAACGAATTCAAAAATGTTTGATGTNTTCAAATAATCTAGTTTTGATTACACAATGTTTGAATGCAAGACAAAATAAAAACGAATTCAAAAATGTTTGATGTTCGGGTGTAAACGCTCTGAGAATTAAAAAAGCCTTCACAAAAAAAAACGGGAACTTGTTAACTCACACCAATTTTAATATTAATTTGAAACGTAAATTTTGAGTAACAGGAAGGCTCATAAAACTACAATATTGAAATGTATCTTATTATCAAATATTGAAACAAATTTAAGTTACTGTTAGAAGGCTACGTGATAGCCTATAGCATAGATTATGCAAATAAAAAATTCTACAGCTTTAAGTAGTTTGTATTTTAGTATTCGTGCATTACGAAATCACATATTTGGTGATCTAAATATCGCGTGGTAGAAAACATACGTCACAATTTTTCTAAAGTAGAACTATTCTCTTAAAGTGACTGTGAATTGATAAGCGTTTCAAGATATGTCAAATACTGAAGAAAGACGCTTTCAGGGAAATTAGGGCGTGAGAGACTTTGTTAAACTATAATGCAGATATTTCAGTAATCAAACGTTTATGATCAATGCTGCAGTTGCGGTCTGCGTGAAGAATTGTCTGACCAAAGTTCGCTGACGTCACAATTGGCGTTTTCTTGCTTCGTGACTCTAAAAAACAAAATAACTCCAGGTGTGTGCGAACTTCAATAGAACAGATAACGATCAAAAGGAATTAGTGGTAGCTGGCGAACAACGGAAGAGGTATGCTTGCGCATATTATCAACTGAGCACTGTGCGAGCGAGTTACTATAGTCCAACCCCGGTTACTTCCAACTTTTCTGAAGCCCTCTTTAAATGATGCTTTCTAAATATTCCTCCACCTTATATCAAGTCTACAAAATTACACCACAGAGATCACGCACCGCGTTTGTACACACTCTCTTTAATAAAATGTTGCAAGAAAACGATTTATTACACCTACACACCTACTTTCTATCTGTTTTATTGATTATTAATTACAAATGAAATATGAGTAAAAGTTTACATTTAATAAAAAAAAAAATACTTTTATGTTAACACAACCATAAAAGGTTTGTCATAAATTACATATTTAGGAAACAAGCAAATACGTGTTATATGGGGTGATTTTCAAAGTTTTATTTTAAAAAGTTTGAATAAACNATGTTTACATTTAATAAAAAAAAAATACTTTTATGTTAACACAACCATAAAAGGTTTGTCATAAATGACATATTTAGGAAACAAGCAAATACGTGTTATATGGGGTGATTTTCAAAGTTTTATTTTAAAAAGTTTGAATAAACCGCCTATAGACTATATAACGTTTACTGCCACAGTCATTAAAGTACTGCAGTAATTCATGACCGTAGGGATTTCGGTGCTTCACTGCCCGGCTGTGTATTTAGGTGTCTCAACACGAAACGGCTGTTAGTAAAAATCCAGGAACGTGGGTCCAGCCAAATTGCAGGATAACACAAACCCTACTAATCAATTCCTAAGACAAAATATAATACATTAAAAGGATTCACCCAGTGACGGGAATAAATAGCACCAAATATTCTGGGGTCATCACTGAAAAAAAAAACCCTTAAGACCCGTGGGAAACCCAGAGATTAGCAGTAACCTCCAACTTGTTAAACGCGTGCGAAAACCCGGATTTTGATGATAGCCGGAAAGTGAACCCCAGTCGCCGTGGACAGATTCCGTCATCATGAATGCATAGCCTCTAACACCCCTATTTACCGTTGCGGTTAGTGTGTGCACGAATCCGTGCTCTCTAAGAAACAGTCTGCCAATACTACACCACGTTGAGCGAAAAGTTAACATTGTGACATCCGCAGCTATATGTAGTTTGCAATCAATGAAGCACCCTCATTACCAGCTTAATTTCTCCTTTCGGTCCTTTGTGTATACTTATCTATATTGTGAATATGTTAAAACATAAATTTGATGATTTTTTCAATGTCAACCAGGCGAAAAATAAATTCATTTGCATGTAACTGTACGTTACACACACGACTGAGAAACTAAACTATTTACCAAAGTAGATGCTTAACTTACTCTCAAGTTCTTCAGTCGTTTAAGAGGGCGTGGGGCATAACCTAACTCCAAATACGTCAGTATATGTTCTCCGGTATTTGGAAGCCAACATAGAAGACATTTAAAAAGGGCAATCATAGATAGCGTTGTTTGCCAAATTTATTAACAAACATTTNTGGAAGCCAACATAGAAGACATTTAAAAAGGGCAATCATAGATAGCGTTGTTTGCCAAATTTATTAACAAACATTTTGCAATATTGGAGAATTTATTTCGCATAGTATTTTACGCTGTGATAACACATAAAAAATTTACGGTAGAAGAAATAGTTTAGCATAAATATATCACTCTGGTAAAATATTAGCTGACATGTCTAGTAANTAAAAATTTACGGTAGAAGAAATAGTTTAGCATAAATATATCACTCTGGTAAAATATTAGCTGACATGTCTAGTAAAAATAATTATGTAGCTTTGCCTATCCTTCTTTTTTCATGTATTGGCTTATATAAAACTTAAAATACGATTGACGTGTGTAGGGCAATCGCATGTCCCACGTGCGCCCTCAGGTCAAAATACATGCAACTACTACTGCCCATTTTTTTTCTGAAAGGCCGATTTCAAAACTTTTGAATAAACCGTGAAATTATTTTGTAACATGTCGCTTTACGACTACACTCGCGATTCGAGACTGGTAAATCATCAAAACGTGCGACCCATATTTATTCCCATTGTAGGTCTTTATGGGAGGTTATGGATGCAGGCAGTTCTTTCCAAGAAACTTACCTGCTCGTAATCAGATAAAATGGACTCCCCACGAACGAATCGTAGCAGGAATCGAATGTTTTTATTCACGTCCGCTTTACACACAAAGTGGAGAGAGAGCGCGGAGAAAGTGAAAGTAATTCGAAGTGCCGCGTCACACCGGTGGGGAAGCAACCCGCCCGCAGCGTCTCCGAGCGCCGACTGATCGCAGCGGAGGTTCGGCGCTTCCACACTGTCATCCCCGCTTCCTCCCCTCCCGAGGCTATACACCACCTCCCAGCCCTACCACCACCCTCCCGGGGTCCCATAACCTGGACTGCCATTATCGTCCTCCGCCAACCCCTTCCGCGCAGCCACCACGCGGCGGGAAAACCTCCCCGCTCGCACGCATGCTCCCTGGCGTCCTTGCACTTCACAGGCGCCCCTCGGTGGAACGTGGTGAGCAGGTCATTACTGGAGAAAGTGCCTTATCACGGCAAACGCTGGCTGTTTGCTACAAACAATTCTCATTGTATTCTAACACTTAAAATCAAACCTTTGAAATATCCCCCCATGTATGACGTGAAAATAAGCTTGTTGTCAATCCCTAGTATTGTCCATTCACGGTCACCTCACATTTTTCTGAAGCCCTGTTAAAGTTCTACTTCCAGAATATTCCTCCGCCTCGTGCTAACCAAGCTTAACCAAATCTAGAAAATTACACCAAAGGGACAGCGCACCGCATTCGTGTGCACTCGGTGTAATGCAATTTTGCATAAGAACTATTTCTTACTAGGCANCCAAAGGGACAGCGCACCGCATTCGTGTGCACTCGGTGTAATGCAATTTTGCATAAGAACTATTTCTTACTAGGCATTACCAATACACCTTTTTTCCCATGCTTTTATTCATTTTTGTTATCGATGAAATATTATAATTTATGTATATATATATATATATATAAAATATAAGTAAAAATCCAATTTAACAAAAATATGGTACTTTTATGTTAAAACAAGTATGAAACACGTGTGATACACGACATATATAGGAAACAAGGAAACGCATCATACATAGGATGAATTTTCAAAGGTTTGGTTCAAAAAGTGTGAATAAACCGCGAATGGACTATAAGGAACAGATCTCGTGTGCGGTGCGTTCTCCCTTTGGTGTAACTTTCTACATTTGGTTGAGCTTTGTTTGCATGAGGTGTAGGAATAACGTGAAATTAGAACTTTACCAGATTCTTCAGAAAAGTTGGAAGTTAGCGTGAATGTACTATAAGCTTGCAATGCATTAGGCTGGGTTTATGCACTGCGTTTTGGTGCGCACGTTTCAAAACGTACATCTTTGTTTAAATGTGTTTGTCATCCGTTGTCAATGCGTTTGCAAACGGACGTCTTTCCGAACGTACGTATGACATTTTGGTCAAGTTGTTCAAGCATTTTGAAATTTACGTCGGTAGCAGGTGGGGTGGAAATCGATTAGTTTACACTTTTTGTTGAATAAAGATCGATATGGATCCTATTAGAGTTTACTTGTTGCTTAAAAAAGCAACGTAGAAGAAGGCGGTGGTCAGTTCACCCCATTAACAGTGTGTGGCTAGAAAGAGGAATATTTTATACGTTATTTCATAAACTTAAAGAAGACAGTGAAAAGGTTTTCAATTACTACTGTCGTATGTCTCAGGCGTCATTTGATGAGCTCTGGAGCAAGGTTAGATCTACTGTGAAAAAGGATCCCATCTTGATTCGTGGATTAGCCTTTGACCCTGAGGAAATATTAGCAATGAAACTCAGGCAAGGGTAATTTGACTCATAGAACCTTATAAATGCATATAGTTTTTAATTATTAGTTACAGAGATTTGGATTAACTGGAGTTCTAGGTCAAATAATGTTTATTTATGTCTAATTAGGAACAATTGTAAACTCTACACTTTAAATTTCGAGAAAATGGCCCTTGGTAGTTTTACTAAAATTGTTAGCCTAATTTAAATGTGGTTTGCAATTACTTGTTCCACATTTCAAATCATATCAGATCTTTATTTACAAAAAAATACAGTTTTTAAATCAACTTCATCAACAAAGCATTTCCAAACATAATATCAATAATAAAAAAAACATTAAAAAATATAGTCGAATTCTAAACAACGTTTTGATTAATTAATTATAGTACGGTATAAAGTCACGTCATATTTAAANTAAAAATATAGTCGAATTCTAAACAACGTTTTGATTAATTAATTATAGTACGGTATAAAGTCACGTCATATTTAAAAGTTCTAAGAATTAACAAGTATACATAATTATTCACATATTGTCATTATTTGTAATGCTGGTACAAGCATTGTCAATCATTATATTGCAATATATGATTATTATCATATAAATCATGTTTGTTACAGTAAACATAAGGTGTACTATAGATACAAATTGAACTTCATGTTTAAAGTAATAACAGTGATCTAAATTCAAATGTGACCATAAACCATTGCACAAGAGAGCTATTAGAAAAAAAAACTTCTGTCTGCTAATTTATATAATTTATAATGAAATCATTGACGCTGTAGTAAAATGTTAGGGCAACAACAAGGCAAACATGGTCACACAGAAAGTGGTAAATANAATGAAATCATTGACGCTGTAGTAAAATGTTAGGGCAACAACAAGGCAAACATGGTCACACAGAAAGTGGTAAATATTACATATGAAAATAAAACACTCATTTACGACAAAATGAAAGTAACCTCCAAGAAATTGGACCACATCAAATGACCNTTACATATGAAAATAAAACACTCATTTACGACAAAATGAAAGTAACCTCCAAGAAATTGGACCACATCAAATGACCACCAATAAACACATAAATATAAAATCCAACGCGATATAATAAAAACACAATTTCATTGGCAGTTAATCAGAGACAGTTTTTGTGATGGGATCTGTTAAAGGAGTGATAACAAGGAACTGGAGTTATTGGAAGTGTTGCTCATCACAGTATCCGTTGGTGAGGGTGAATAATAGCTGCGTTCGTCTGTAGCAAGTGTGCTGTTTTTAGAAAACGTATTAATGAACGAAGTAACGGTCTCATTGTGCACCGGGGACTTGTGCAGTTTTTGTTGGGTGTTACTGGTAGTAGCCTGGATGTGTGTTTGGGCAGGTTGTTGCTGATATTCTGCTCTCATAAAGTTGGGTAGACTTGACACGTGACGTTGCATTGGGGAGTAAATTTGTTGGAAATCCAGATATAGATTTGTTCAGGGCCAAGGCCAAGCATTGTTGGATAGAAGTTGCAGGAATTTATGTGATCAGTGTTGGATGGTGGGTGCTAGCAGGGCTCTGTACTGTAGTTGTGATTGTGTGGTATATTTCAACATCAGTTGCAATACGTCACTGCGAAATTTTAATTTATCAACATCATTCTATTTCTCCATACTTGGCATCAATGATGAGAAGAAATTGAAATAATCATATTTATGCTGTAAAACGGTCTCTTGAGTTTGTTTTGACATCACATCAATATAATTGTCTAACTTATCTTACAATTTCCCTCTCTTTTCTTCTAAATAGTGTACTAGTAAATGGTTCATTGGATACATTCATATCATGTTGAAAATGTGGAGAAACTTCAATATCGCCATCAGGAGTACTTGCTTCCCACTGCCGAGTTGTTGGCCAAGGAATATTCTGTCTCGTTGTGGTTTGGGATTGTAGTTAAAAAAATCCAACTGTTTTGCTTAAACACATTATTTTTATAGTTTTGGCTGCGTCCCCAGACTTCTTCTGTATGGCTCCGTGATTTCTCCCGAAAGCGTCCCTAATGCTTCTCCATTTGGGCTACATTTGAGCTGAAATAAAATACCAAACATGTAATTATTTTATTTATTTAAATCAGTGTTATGAAATACGTTTTTACTGTATTTTTTTAAGTTTTTTGTTTGTATAGGATAATGTTGAAGAATTTATATGTTTGTTTCAGATTGCTGGCATCAGGATGTATATGCNATCAATGATGAGAAGAAATTGAAATAATCATATTTATGCTGTAAAACGGTCTCTTGAGTTTGTTTTGACATCACATCAATATAATTGTCTAACTTATCTTAGAATTTCCCTCTCTTTTCTTCTAAATAGTGTACTAGTAAATGGTTCATTGGATACATTCATATAATGTTGAAAATGTGGAGAAACTTCAATATCGCCATCAGGAGTACTTGCTTCCCACTGCCGAGTTGTTGGCCAAGGAATATTCTGTCTCGTTGTGGTTTGGGATTGTAGTTAAAAAAATCCAACTGTTTTGCTTAAACACATTTTTTTTATAGTTTTGGCTGCGTCCCCAGACTTCTTCTGTATGGCTCCGTGATTTCTCCCGAAAGCGTCCCTAATGCTTCTCCATTTGGGCTGCATTTGAGCTGAAATAAAACACCAAACATGTAATTATTTTATTTATTTAAATCAGTGTTATGAAATACGTTTTTACGGTATTTTTTTTTAGTTTTTTGTTTGTATAGGATAATGTTGAAGAATTTATATGTTTGTTTCAGATTGCTGGCATCAGGATGTATATGCGCTGTGATATACACTATACATTTCTGGTTGGTATAACAACAGCAGGCATGATTGTAAAACAAATGTGCATTTCTGTATGGGCAGCATTACACAAATATGGATGATGTCAATACTTGGAGAGACATTGCGACTAGCTTTATGACAAATTGTAATTTTCATCATTGCTTATGGGCAACTGACGGCAAGCACGTTATAATTATGAATCCACCACACTCTGGTTCAATGTTCTACAATTATAAGAATTACTTTTCTACTGTTTTGATGACATTAGCAGACAGCAAGTACAACTTCGTTTACGTTGAGGGTGGAGCATATGGTAGAGAATCTGATCCAAACTTGTTCAGCCATACAAACTTTGGGAAGAAATCGGAAGAATATTCTTTGAGCTTACCGCCTCCAGAGCGGATCAGTGTTAACACAACATAATCCCCTTACCATAAGTATTCATTGCTGATGAAGCTTTGGGGCTGAAAACACATTTGATGCACTTTTACCATGGTCAGAACCTTTATTCGTTCAAATGTCTACAACTATCGCCTTTGCAGGGCTCGAAGGTGCGTTGAGTGTGCTTTCGGTATACTCAGTAGCAAATGGCGCATTTTTCACAAGGCGATGGTTTCTGATGTAAAAGGGGTCACAAGTATAGTCAAAGTATGTTGTGCCNATATTTGATGCACTTTTACCATGGTAAGAACCTTTATTCGTTCAAATGTCTACAACTATCGCCATTGCAGGGCTCGAAGGTGCGTTGAGTGTGCTTTCGGTATACTCAGTAGCAAATGGCGCATTTTTCACAAGGCGATGGTTTGTGATGTAAAAGGGGTCACAAGTATAGTCAAAGTATGTTGTGCCTTACAGAACTACGTGAGGGATAGAGATGGCGTAAGATTTGAAGACACTCTTGAAATAACAAGGTCTGTACGACAGCGACATCATCGCACTAGTAGTGAGATGGAGAACAGCATCGTACATGTACAGAGGCAATTTTGTTGATTATTTTTTAAGTCCTAAGGGCTATGTACGATGGCAGATAAACTTCAATTGAACAGTTTTAAGGAAACTGCTTTTATGAGCATCTAATAGATGGTAAACCTCGATTGAGAAAGCATTTACATCAAAATTGTAAAAATTTATGTATCTTGTAAACATTGTAACATTTCAATAATTTCTAATTGTATGATAATTACATGACTTAGTAATTCGTTTACGCTAATGAATTATCACACGTGACACGTGTGGTTGTAACTTAAATTATGTATTATTTAATGTATATTACGCCTGGAGCAAAATAATTATTATGTGTAATAAAATTTTATCAAGCCAGAATATTTGATTTTCAATTGATAATTGTGAATTAACGCTATTTTAATGGTTGATGCAATTTTATTGTGAGTTAAACATTAATTATTTTGGCTGATCTTTAATTATGTGTTATATGGCAGTACTATGGGAAGTCTGTACCCCATAGACTTTATGTCTGCCCGTGTTGATTCCCATAACCATATAAACAAATTATACAGTGTACTGGACATAGCTCAATTATAGAAACTATATTATTTTACTCCTCATATGATTACTACTTTCTGGCCTAGACTAATCTCCGAAACCACAAATCTCACACTATTACTCTATGTCCAGTCTTGCACACTGGGTGGCGCCAATTTTACCCCGGCTGAACCATATTGTTAACCATATATATTTATATCATATCCTCCCATTTTCCACAAATATTTTCCTCAGAGAAAATACATATGTACCACTCGTTTACTCTACATACTTTTGCGCCAAAAGTCGGGCTTTACTCCTCCATTTTACAATTNCCGAACCATCTCGTTAACCATATATATTTATATCATATCCTCCCATTTTCCACAAATATTTTCCTCAGAGAAAATACATATGTACCACNGTTAACCATATATATTTATATCATATCCTCCCATTTTCCACAAATATTTTCCTCAGAGAAAATACATATGTACCACTCGTTTACTCTACATACTTTTGCGCCAAAAGTCGGGCTTTACTCCTCCATTTTACAATTTAATGTGTACTTATTTCAGTTCCTTGAACATTAAAGGGTAGTTCGACCTCCGTTTGACGTTACGATAAACAAATGTAGAATTTATAAGAACAATTAAAAATATCCTGTGTCATAAGTAGTCCCGTTTTATAGTCGTTTAACAATATATATATATATATATATATATATATATATAATATGTAAAGGTGAAAATGACTATATTTATTGCCTAGTTATATCCTAGAATCGAGGTAGATGGTTTAGGTGGGATATAATTTGTTGGGGGTTCATTGGTGGGGTTTTAAAAATCAAAGTAAATAATAACCTACATTTGTTATGCTCAATAGACCTGACATTAGTATGTAAAACATTGCAAGAACATGCAGTATGCAAACGGGTAAAGTACAAGTCATGCTAGTAAGGTAGTATTGTCACTAGTCATACATCTTGTAGGGTTCCAGTTAGTCCAAAAATCCTAAAATACCCAAAGTTAATACCAGAAAAGTTTGATGTGTGACGTCTTTTGGAATAGAAGAATCGCTGACCCCCTTTTCGAGCGCCTCCCAGTCAACACGTGTCACGAGGCAGGTGGCGGATCGCAGTTACACGTGTCCTGCGGCTTAGGCCTTCCCTACCACCCTCCCACCCCCTACGCATCTAGCAAGCCCGTGAGATCTGTTGAGC